>CM034349.1:129869782-129915238 GCA_019925275.1 Mytilus edulis
GTTGTGTCTTGTGTACTATTGTTTGTCTGTTGTTTTTGTGTTTTTTTATTTTTTGGCCATGGCGTTGTCAGTTTATTTTCGATCTATGAGTTTGACTGTCCCTCTGGTATTTTTCGCTCCACTTTTGGAAGTTTTAATGGAATGGTTTTAACGCCACCACTTTGAAATCTTGGATTAAAAGCTTCCTTGCACATGCAGAAACAACACTCTATCAAGGAAATCATGATAGCAAATGCAAGTGCTGGAATATCGTATCAAATGGGAGATATAAACTCTATATGTAGGTTTTGCTTGAATGTTGCGACATATAAATGGAAAGTTTACAATTAGAAAGCTGATATCCACTCTTTTGTTGTAAAGTTTTTATCTCAACCGACCCCATCGTTAGTTTCTATATACTAAATAAGATACGAGGCATCGTCACCAAACTGTGATTATTCAATGATATCACCTAAAAAGCACAAAGTACGTGATAATAAGCACAAAGTACGTGATAATAAAGCACAAAGTACGTGATAATAAAGCACAAAGTACGTGATAATAAAGGATATATGTAAAGATATCTTCTTTTATTCTCCCTAAGAAACTCCTGTATGAAGTTTGTCTAATATGAATAAAGAAAAAGGTCGACACAAGGAGGAGCACAGTTTGTTTCAATGGGAATGCCGATTGTTTGTTGAAAAACACTTTCTCCAAACATAATAAATATGTTGCATGAAATCAAGCATATTTATAATGTCAGTTTAAAAATAATAGATTAATCAGAGAGATTTTTTTTACGCAGCACGACGTTTTCCTAATTGAGACAAGATACATAATCTACGCTGACTATTCTTTGTTTATGAAACAAATTAAGGACGACTTTAATCAATTTGTCCTGTATTTTATTTTGAATGAGGTATTCTTTAGTGCCTTTCCTCACACTTTTTAAGACCCTAAAACACAAAATCCGCTGTATCTGTACTGATGACTCTATGGATGTGAAACATGATCGAATTAGCTTTGATACAGCTTCAGTAACTGATAGTATTTGTAGATTGGTTATTTGTGTCTTTTGTCTTAAATACTAGGGCATTTCTACCTCGGGAATAGATTACCTTAGCTGTATTTGTCAAAACTTTTAGGAATTTGTGGTTCTCAATGCTTTCTAACTTCGTGCTTTATTTGGCCTTTTCAACATTTTTTATTCGAGCGTCACTGATGAGTCTTTTGTAGACAAAACGCGCGTCTTAATTAATATGAAATTTAACTCCTGGTATCTATAATGAGTTTATTTGTTTATATATAGTGATTAAGATTATTAAACAATGTAGAATGATGTACCCCATATTTTTGACAAGTTTACCCATAACGCCTGTTTGTTTTGTTCTCATATTGTTGTCAATATTATTGAATTTTATGTGACTGTCATATAAGTGAGAGGTTAAGCTAGTTATAAAACCAGGTTTGATTTTACCATTTGATAAGTCATTAGAGACTTTCCGTTTTGAAATTTCCTCGGAGTTTGGTAGTTTTGTTATTTTACTTTTGCCTTTTTGTTATTTGTTTTTGAGCTTATTGGGGGCTAGATCTATTAAGAATTGATTGATTACAAACATGCTTGAACCCTATCTATGTAGTGCATTAAATACGATATCAGCATAATTAATAAAACACAAAACAAAAACCTCAACATTTCATAGTGACATGCTATCTCCATGTTTTGCAGTTTGTACACATTTCCAGTGTTTGAATTAGGGTGTTGAGAATTGCCCCTTAAATCTTCCATTACAACAAATGGTTTGCCTCGACAAGATCGTGTATTCAATATTCCTCAAATTTGACATAAGCGGTCATCTTAGTATCAGAATCTATGATAAACGAGACAATTTTGATTTTGAACATTTTCCCGCACCTAAGTAGCAATATAGCAACTTCACCTCCTAAGGGATATACATTAAGCAACTAATATATGGTGTTCAAGAACCTGCAGCTGCTATACAGACTTTATCAAAGGTCACCATTGTCTGGGCAAAAAAAAATGATGAACCAAGATAATGTCAATTTAAGTTGTCAGTTTATTTTACATTTATGAGTTTGACTGTCCCTTTGGTATCTTTCGTCCCTCTTTTAAGAACATCGCGTCATTTTACTAAACAAAAAATATCGGAATATACCAAGACTTGTTGATAAGTATTCTGTATCAACTTCACAAATAATACACGAAGGTCTGGCAGTAAAGGTTCTAGATACTTACGTTGTTTATCATCTTAATGATTTTTCTTTGTCTTTGTAAAGTATCACTTTTCTTGTATAGTCTATTAATGGTACTAACCATTTGACGTAGCTCCATACTTATACATCTTGTCACTGTGTTACTGTGCTATTGTAAATTTTTGTACTCTTACATTCGTTTTTACTTATGTGTTTTATCTATATGCCTTTTTGTTTTACTTTATTGACATAGTTGTTTGTTTTATAGTGATTCGGATGATAACTCAATTTTGACTGCTACATACCCCATGTTTTTTTTTACTTTATTACATATTAAGAGTGTTTTTTTTGTTCTCACATTGCTGTTAAGGTAATGGAATTTGATGTCTTTGTTATACAAGTGAGAGGTCTAATTAGCTATAAAACCAGGTCTAACCCGCCATTTTCTACATAAAGAAAATGTCTGTACAAAGTCAGGAATATGACAGTTGTCATTCATTCGTTTGATGTGGTTGAGCGTTTGATTTAGCCATTTGATTAGGGACTTTCCGTTCTGAATTCTCATTTGAATTCGGTAATTTTGGTATTCTACTTTATTCTTCCTGTTTAGAACTATTCTTGACCAATTTTATACACTCATCATTAAATTGCAAATCTACCAATTGCAAATGTTTAGCATACTTTTAAAAGAAAACACAAGCACTCACCTGATTCATTACTAAGTATGAGATAAGTATCCATAATGTAGATTTCCGACATGGAACAATATGATAAAATATATTTTTTGCATTTTTTTTCAATAATTCTAGTTTAAAACAACAATTCATATACATGTATAGCCGAGGGAAAAAAACGTACACTAAAATTGATTCTTTATTTTCTATATACAATGTGAAATTTATTCATGGATTGCTGTCAATGTTGCATGCATACATTCTTTTTAATGCAAGGGACGGATCCAGATGGGGATGGGGTTTGGAGCAAGGTAGTATAGTCCGTCCTATAGGGGGTATTTTTAATACACTCTTTATTTCTTCGGATTTTGTACAGCAAAAGCCTTTTGAAAATCATGGATCCGCCCAAATTTGGACACAATGAGATCGGTATTATAAATCCTGAATGAATACATCAATATTCTATCAGTTACAGCCAAAAGAAACTTATTGCACAAATAAATTGGATTAACCTGCCACATATAGTTGTCCGGCTTCTCAAGTCACGAACCTAGTGTGTTGTTGTATATGTTTATTGTCCATTTAGCATATTGTGTTTGATGGCAGATTTGGTATAATCTTTGATTAGCCTTTTTACAAAATGTTTTATATCAGCACATTTAGATCTTGACGAAATAGACAAGAACTACTAGTTGTTGACCTTATATGTTAACTCTATATGTTATTTGGTAAATTTGTTGGTTGCTGTTTCGTAGATGTTTACGACGAAACTTCCTTTAATCTATATTTTTTTTATATATATATCTGCTTCAGTGCAATGTGATATTAATAACAAATTATATTTTTAATTTGACAGAACCACAACAGTATAAATGTAAACTGTAAAATGTTATGACGTTATGAATCGGCAAAAGATAGATTCTGAACTACAAAATAAAATAAACCACTACACATGAGAACAAAAAGAGAGTACCAGCTGCATTGTTTCTGTTAGAACTACTTCCTAGTCTACTAGTTGAGGCAGGGCAAACTTCTCCTGCGGATGCATCGGTATCTGATAAGTGTCTTATAATCTCACTGGTCACATCTGTCCAGTATATGTTGTCTTTAACAACAATTGTAGCACTGTTGAAAGAAGGAAAGTGGTTATCTTAATTAAAAAAATACTTGCACAAAGTGATATTAAAGCTTACTCAACATTGAGTTATAACACGTATCTTTACAGGTGACTTATTCTCACATCTACTAAAGGGGATTTCATTTTTATTTTATGTAGGTCATTGAGGATTTTAGTCAAACGTGTTTTAATATTAACGTAATGAGAAGATCGGAAACTGAAAACAGTAATCTTGACCAATACAGTATCGAAATAAATAGTTCTAAATATAATGCAAGAAAAAGTTGTGTACAAAAGTCATAATGAATTTTCAAGTGGATCTGCATTGCTTTATGTAAAGACGGCCTGGTTACAGATGAAAATGAATATACCGTGCGCGAAAAATTCTCTTGTCCCCACCCTTCCACCAAAAAATACTTATCGTCCCTTTATGTCTTCTTTGACATGATACTAAAATTGCACTCTTTTGTAATTTTACACTATATTCTTCACCTGAGCAAGAAAGGACTTATAAATTGTCATAACAGGAATAGAAAAGCCATGCACGTTTATCGCATATCAAGTGACGGTGTTTAAATATTGCGCAATCGGTCATTCAGACAATAATTGAAAAAGAAAATGCAGTCAATACTTGAAATGTTAAAGAAATCGTATGTTCATCATTTCGTAGTAACATTTAAATTTAGATGTAAAAATAAAGTCTTAATTCTCTAAAAATTCATAGAACAATTCAATAGAAATCAAAACTCACATGAAATATACTCGTCCAAAGTCTATGTTATTGCTACTCCAATGTACTTCTAGGTTTCTTTCTATTGGTATCCATGCCCGATTTACAACACTGTCCTGTAATTAAAATATTAGATGACATATTATGTCAATAATTATTTAAGATAATATTGATACCAAATTTTTCTTCTTCTCATATTTACCCTACCGAACTGAAGCCTGATTAACAAAGATAGAATGTGCAATATATTAAAAGAGAGACAGAGCATTTATATAAACATGTTTTTCTTGTAAAATTCTAATTAACAACGAAAAAATCATCAAATATACCCAGTTTACACAAGAACCATCCGTAAATAAAGGCAGCAGTAGTATACCGTTGTTTTATATGTAACATATGCAATTTGTGCATTTGAATGGATATGTGTTTTTTTTCTCTCTCTGGCATGTTCAGTTGGAAATCATTCAAACAGCAACACACTATTTACTTACATCTTTCCTTGAACAGTTAAAGAGTTGCAATATTTTTTCACCGGCTAGGTAAAACTTTCCTACTGGTTCTTTCTGATTTGCTACATCACACTTGGCCCTCCTGGCTTGAAGTATTAATCCTTTTATCGGAAAATTGTCAAGTCTTTCTATGGTAACTTAAAAAAAAGATCAAAAAATAAACTTTGTGCTTGGTTTTAGTAATGGAAATACACTACTTGTATACAGTATGATTGTTTATTAATGCTTTGTGTTGCTTTGTGTCTTCCATACCAAATTTACTTTGATTATCATCCATATATACTATTTTCCGTACCAACATTTTTTAGAGTAAATATATATCCTTATTTTAATAAGCGTCCATATACAGGCCATTTTTCAGGACTAATTATCAATGTAATAAAGCAATTAATTGTGAAACTTGTACATGGGGCGATTCTTAAAAAAGAAGCAAGATAGTTTATTTTTAGTCTATAACAAAATCAAAGTAGGGCTCTTTAACAAATTAAGGCAAAACCTTTGGTTTAGTCATATCGATATTGTTTACAAACTATTTCATAAATAATGTCACGAAGGCCTTAAAGCTATAACCTAACAAAAATCTTGACATACATTACTCAACTTACATTTTTACAAAAGTTATAGTAATGACGTTACCAATACAAAATCTACAAATATTACTTATATTATGATAAGTTTAATAAGATATCAATAATACCTTTAACAGCAGTCTGCTGATATATGTTATCGGTGACTTTAATTTTGAATGGACGATTCGTCGTTTTCTGTGGACTAGTTTGAAAGTACGATGGCATCATGTCTATACATTCCTGTTTTGTAGGTTGCTCAAAAGGGTATGCTGCACCAAAAACAGATTCCACGAAAATGCAAAGAACAGCTATGATCTAAAATGGTAGTGTATGGTTAGTTCTTAAATACTAATAGTAGAATGATTTAGTTGTTGAGATCCTCTGCAAACAACAATAAAATACATCAATCTAGTAAAAGCAACAGTAGTATACCGGTGCTCAAAAGTCATAAATCGAATGAGAGAAAACAAATCTGGGTTACAAACTTAAACGCATAAACTATAAAATAAAAACAAAGGTACAACATGAACTCTGAAGTGCGACAAAAACAAACGCCAACATACTTTAGAAACGAACTATCTAAGAACAATTTTCCCGCAATCATACAAATTGAGTTAATTCCTTTTTTTTTAACTTCAGTCTGAATCAATAAATCTTATCGTCGGTTTGTCTGCCATTGTATTTTTAAAAAACATTCATAAGAGGTTTTTTTAGGAAAGCATTCAGTGTCAAGCCCGAACACTTCAATTTTCGTATGGACTGAGTCTGTAATATTGTTTATAATGGACGTTTTTTTTTTAAAGTATGCTCTATTCTTGACACATATCATTTCTAAAATGTAGATTGTGGTTATATAATGGCAAAGGAAAAAATAATAAAAAAAAAAATAAAAATAACGATAACTTACCGTTGAAAGTATAATCGTTTCCATTTTACCACAAATTATAGTCAACAACTTATTTCACTTAAGAAAAAAAGTAGTTCCCAGCGGCTCAAAGCTTACACCTAACATTAATAACAGTGCAAGTTTTAATCTTTCCTATAGCCAATAGCTAAGCATTACAAGTAAACGATAATTCTTTTGGCAAATTACAATTTGTTTCTGAATTTATTTATGATGCTGGTCTTTTTTCACACACTTCAGTTGCTAAAAGGTCAAATATTTTGCGATTTTTTATCGTTTAAGCAGGCCGTACCAGCTACATAATATGATTGAAGAGTAAAGGATGTAAGAAACCTAAATAACAATTAGATTTGTTTGGAAACATTTATCATGTGTGCATATACCCCGCATCCCTTACTTTTATATCAACTTTATGCATGAAGTTTTTGTAAATCTGTTGAATTGTTTTTTCTTTATATACATATTCATTCAAAAATCAGTATTACTGTCTGTAACTTACCTTTGATGAAGGCGACATGGTCATTATAGATCATTATTTTCTATGTAAAGTATGAAATGTTTGCTTATATATACCGTAGCGGGGCTATGTGTCATCCTCATTTTTCATTAAAGGAGTGGACTTGACTTATTCATAGGAAATTATAAAGTTAATATCTATTTACTAAATTAAAGATATGGGGAGGGAGAAAAAAAAACTTACATCCGATCTCTCTGGGAAGATAAATAAATAAGGAATTTCAAATTTGAACTTTGCAAAACAATAAAACTGTTGAACAACTTTGGCGTATTTTAAAATAATCTACTTTCTGTGCTTTCAATGTCATTTGAAATTCACAATCGCGGAGATATGAATAGTGTTGATCAAATACCAGTGCTAGTATTATCAGATAAAGTTGTTTAGCTATACTCATAATAATTAGATCAACTGACATCGATTAATATCTTAGATATGAGCTTAAGCGACCCATGCGTGTTCACTATCTATCCTACAATATATTTAACATACAAGGGAATTCGACAGGGTTGTCCGTTATCATTTCATCTGTTTTTAAATTTGTTAAAAATGTATGAAATATCATGAAGATAAACAATCACAAAAGTAATATAAAATTATTTCTTTTTACCAAAAAAACATGAAATTGCACAACGACCAAGCTTATCTACAAACACTTTCATTCTATACACATTGGGGTTTGCCACCATAGTCTTCATTTTTATAAATTCCCTGTTTACAAAACTTTGGGATCCTCAATGCTCTTCAACTTTGTACTTGTTTGGTTTTATATTTTTTTTAAATGAGCTTCACTGATGAGTTTTATGTAGAATAAACGCGCGTCTGGCGTACTAAATTATAATCATGGTACATTTGATAACTATTTACACCACTGGGTCGATGCAACTGCTGGTGGACGTCTCGTCCCCGAGAGGTATCACCAGCTCAGTAGTCGATACTTCGGTGTTGAAATGAATATGAATAATGTGATCATTTTCATAAATTTCCTGTTTACAATACTTTGAATTTTTCGAAAAATTAAGGATTTTCTTATCCCAGGCATAGATTATCGTAGTCGTTTTTGGCACAACTTTTTTGAATCTTGGATCTTCAACTTTGTATTCGTTTGACTTTAAAAATATTTTTAAATGAGCGTCACTGATGAGTGTCATGAAGACGAAACGCGCGTCTAGCGTACTTTATTATAATCCTTTTTTGAAATTATTTTATTTTTCAAGATGAAACATGTTAAATTACATAATACAGTATTAGACACAAGTATGAAAACAAATTGACACTTGTAAAAAGTAAAATCACAAAAATACTGAACTCAGAGGAAAATCAATTAGGAAAGTCTATAATCACATGGCAAAATCAAATAACAAAACGCATCAAAAACGAATGGACAAGAACTGTCATATTCCTGACTTGGTACAGGCATTTTCAAATGTAGAAAACGGTGGATTAAACCTGGTTCTATAGCGCTAACCCTCTCACTTTAATAACAGTCTCATCAAATTCCGTTATATTTACATGATGCGTTAAATAAACAGTCACAATTAATAAAATAGTCAAAATATGGGTACATCAGTCATCATCGTATAACAATTTTAAAAGGGGACAATTTAACCGAACACAAAAACATCTTCTTTCTACGAACACATTAATCGATCGATTAAATCAATTCATAATGCTATAATAAGATATAAATATTACAATTGATTTTGTTAATTTAATGCTGCTTCTATCAATTGCCACTTCTGATCCATTTTCATTTTTTTTGTAGGGGCTAAGAAACATACAGAGTATTTTTCTATTTAAATCCAACACTTTAAATATTCTATCCCACCATATTTTGTGGGCAATATGCTGTTACATCTACATTTGTATATATAGTATTTAAGTAACAACAATATATCATTAACTGTTTTACTGTTGACAAAATCCTCACACACACCTAAAATGACCTCTTTTGCACTAACAGGCAAGAAGATTTCATAATTTCTAATCCAATCTCTAATGGAAAACCAGAAGTTTTGTGTTACATTACATTCCAAAAAAATTTGAAAAATATTTTCCCTTAATTCTGAACAAAATGTACATAGTTCAGTTTCATTTAATTTACATATATACAAAAAGGAATACATGGTCAAATCCTATGAACAATCTTAAATTTTTTTTTTTTTAAAAACGAATTTCTAGTTATAATGAAGGGCATGGAATAAATAGCATTCCAATCTTCAATCTGTATATTTAAGTCTTAATTTATAATCGTGGTACCTTTGATTATTAACTTTTAACAAAAAACTTGTCCTTTAATATATTGATATTTTTTCCATGTTTGTTAACCAGATTAAATTATCAATTAAGATTGCTATTACATTTTTGGGGTCTTTCATTCCTTGACTAGTATTTACAGCCACTCTAGGTCGATGCCACGGATAGGGTAGGTTTACCTCCGATAATAGTACAAACCCTGTAGACTACACCTCTGTGCTGTAATGAATTGTGGTAATCATAAATCAACTTTTAACAAACGTTTTTTTAATCTAAGGGTATTCGATCACAGGAATATATACTATATAATCTATATTTTGCAAAACTTTTGAAAATTTGCGGCTGCAATGCTCTTTTAATTTCTTATTTTGTAGCTTTTAGATTTATCTTGTTATTCTGAAAATTTATTTTGTGTAAGTTTCTCATTTTGAATTGATTGTTAATTGGAAAAAAAAGAAAATATTTTTCCTAGAACCTTTATTGTCATTTTATGTTACTGCATTTTCATGCACTCTGCACATTCAGAGCATAAAAGTACATTCACGCTGCTTTATTTGAAAACATATACCTAAAGAAAATATGTGTCCCAGAACCTTTCATTTCATGCACTATGCACATCCAGAGCATGAACGTACATTTACGTTGATTCTTTGCAAATACTACGCGTACAGTTATCAGTATCGATGGAAATATTATGATAATAAGTGTTTATAAGTGAATCTTTGTACTTACCCCTAAGTACATTATAGAAAATTCGCTCAATGGTAGAGTGCTAGGTTTCATTTTTTTCATTTTAACATATTGATTTCTCAAAGCTTTACAACCATTTTTTCATATTATGTTATCCAAACAGTTGATCTTTGTTTTATTGCTAAACTGAAAAATAACAGGGAATTGAAAAATGTAATTATGTAAAATTACAGGTCAATTTCAGTAATTATATATAATAACGAACTTATTGAGTCAATATGCATAATACGCGGCAACGTACAAGGTATCAAATACATGGAAGGTCAACTTTGCTCCAGGGAGCTTGGACTTGATAGATGCATATTTTTTTCCATAATGCATCATATCTGATCTATTTTTTTTGACTTTATATATTCATTCGGTTTATATATATATATATACATAAGTACGTCTGAGTCAGTGACAACTTTACAACAGATGTATCCATCGGATCGCCATCAATGATGGTGATACATGGCTGTGTACATAATGTATATACAACTCGTCTAAACATCAACCCAACAATGTTAGATCTGTAAATTTGCTTTAGCAAATTTTTGGTTCTTCCCTCGCCGGGATTCGAACCCATGCTACTGTGATATCGTGACACCAAATCGCCTGCACTGCAGCCGTCCCGCTAGACCACACGACCACCTGGGCTCTCAAATAAAGAGCTTTCGGTGGGCATGTGTTACCTTTCGTACCTAGCGGGACGGCTGCAGTGCAGGCGATTTGGTGTCACGATATCACAGTAGCATGGGTTCGAATCCCGGCGAGGGAAGAACCAAAAATTTGCTAAAGCAAATTTACAGATCTAACATTGTTGGGTTGATGTTTAGACGAGTTGTATATATATATATATATATATATATAACGAGTCTAAATTGAAAACTACGTTCAAACCTATGACTGCGTTGGATAAAAACCGCAATTTTTATACGTGTGCATGTCAAACAAATTTCGTTGTAGAAGGGTCTAAAAACAGCACAAACAACATTTTCCAAAAGACCAAAAGCGTGAAAAAGTATATTTAAACAAAACGCTATATATATATATATATATAAAAGATCACTATAATAAATGTTCTTGTGTATAGAAATATATATAGATTACTAAATAAATTATATATATATATATATTACGGTTATATTAACGTTACTCGACACTGCTATACAATATTTTCAATAATAAATTATGCTTTGTTTGTTTTTGTTGTTTCTTGAAATAATTAAAAAGGTTATGAAACTGACATTAATTCAAAAAGAAGCTTTTAATTCAACGCCCACACACGTTAATATTTCACACATGATATGATGTTCCTATGATCTAGTTGACATTTAATACTTAATTATGTGTATACCACTGTTGGTAGTAACTTCCACATCAAACACTTGATGGTCATCATTTTTTGTAAACAAGACCTTAAATAATGATTTTAGTTTTATTACATACATTCATTAATATCACACGAAATTTTAATGCGTACATTCATTTTAATCCCATACAATGATTCATTCATAAAAAAATGTCCCGTTTTAACTTACTATTATTCCAATTGTTCTTTTTATTCAAGTCTAAATTGATAATTAGTTTTCGTTTCAATTCCATCATGTAAAAAGGTAAATAAACAAGGCCAATTGATTGATGGTGTTAACATAAACTACAATGTAGGAATTTTTTTTTGGGGGGGGCGGGGTGAACAGTTCACATGTATCTTTCATTTATAATCATTCAATACTTCAGAGTAAAATCATGTTGAGGTTTAAGTATCGTTTGTATTTCTCTCTTCACCGTATTTCGCTTTAATGTTAAAATTATTTATATATCCAAAATTTACCCCTTCAAAGTAAGAATGTTGTAAACATATCTTCATCATCCCTATTTATGTAATTTGTATATAAATCCCATAGCCAACAAAAATGACTTTCCACATCTATTTGTATTTTTCTCTTTCAATTTTGTTTATACTTTGTGTTATTTTGTATATATTTTTTCATTTTGTTTCTATGATGATGATGATGCTGCTGTATGTGTATTTATATGTATGCTTGGATCGTGTGGCTGCCCTCTGCTTTAACTTATTTGCTATACTGAACCCAAATGGGTAACAGTATAGAAGACTACAGGGCAGCCATAGGTTCATTTCATATGACAAGAAAAACGACTTTTAAATTTTTCGACTTTCGGTCAAGTTCATATTACGAAATATTGATAAACAACTTACGCTGCACTTTTTTAATCTTCTCACTTTTTCTTCTACAATCAGTAAATCCAAACATCGACATAGTTTTTCTGTTTTTTGTACTTCACTTAATCCTAATTATTGGGAATATTGAAACAAATCCTGGTCCTTGTGAAATGAAGGAATCGAATACACCTTTAACGGTCAATGAAAAAACTATTTCTATATGCACTTTAAATATCCGTAGTATAAGGAATGAACTAAAGTTCTTAGACAATTTCAGCGATGAATTTGATATTTTAGCTCTCACAAAGACTCACTTAGATCCAAATATATGCGACAAAGACATCGAACTTTATTCATTTTAAAACAAAATCATCAGAAAAGATCGTAACAATTTTGGCGGCGGCCTTCTCATTTATGTTAAAGACGATATTGTTATTCTCCGTAGAAATGATCTTGAAAATCAATCAGATGAAACTCTCTGGGTTGAAATCCGTGCGAAAGGTCAAACATTCTTACTCTGCAATACCTATCGACCTCCCGAATCGAACGACGGTCATTATTGGACACGCTTAAATCATGCAATAAGGATTGGCTTATCAATTCAATGAAAATATTGTAATTACGGGTGATTTGAACAGTGATTTATTCAAGGCGCAAAACAACAAATTAATTGAAATCTTAAATATATTTAATTTGCGAAATGTTATTGATAAACCAACTCGAGTGACAAATCACAGTAGCACACTACTTGATCCAATTATTTTAAGTGACACTTTGTCGTACTTTATCTCAGATGTTTTACCAACGCCTTCTAATATAAGTGACCACGATGCGCCAATAATTTTTCTCGAGTGTCCGACAACTATTACACGTTCGTATAAAAGAGAAATTTGGATATATGAAAAAGTTGACAAAGTTAAATTCTCAGAAAAAATGGACGACGTAGACTGGAATGCAATGCTTCCTGATAATAAAGACGTGGACGAACTATCTGGAATATTTACTGAAACATTCTTGAATATCGCGAGGGAGTGCATTCCCACTAAATTAGTTACTATACGTAGTTCTGATAAACCATGGTTTAATGGTGAATTAAAACGAGAAATTCGAAAACGAGACCGTTTTAGAAAATATGCCCTGAAATTTAAAAGAGAATCGGATATTGCGAAGTACAAGAAACAGAGAAACAGAGTTAACAATTTAAAAAAACTTGCTAAGGAAAGATTTGAAACTAATTTAGATAACCTTATATTGAGTAATGCCCCAAATTCAAAAAACTATTGGAAAATAATGAAAATGCTGATAAAGTCGAATAAGAGTTCAAATAATATTCCTCCTCTACAAAACATAATAAAAGATGAGGAGTTCAGTGACATAGTTTATGAGGATAGCGAGAAGTGTGACTTATTGAACAAATACTTTGGTTTGATATCTAAACTCGAGGAAGAAAATGTTCCTATTCCAGAGTTTAAAGAAAAAACTAATACTTATATTCAAAATATATACATAAATCAAAATGAAATAATTGATATTATCAAAACTATTGATCCGAATAAGGCATCAGGACCAGATTTGATTAGTCACAGAATGCTGAAAATTTGCCCTAAGAAAGTGGCGGTTCCTTTACAAATAATATTAAATAAATCCCTCCAATAATGTAAGTATCCTTCTAGCTGGAAGATTGCAAATGTTATTGCCATTTTTAAAAAAGGTGATTCGTCATTACCTTCAAACTATAGACCAATTTCGTTAATAAGCTGTGTAGGTAAAATCATGGAACGAATTGTCTTTAAACATGTATATAATCATTTACATATGAATAAATTAATTTATGAATATCAGTCTGGAATTTTGCCAAAAAATTCAACTGTACATCAGCTATTAGAAATGTATAATTGTATTCTTAACTCACTAGAAAAGAAGGAAATAAATTGTTTTGTCTTTTGTGATTTTTCGAGAGCTTTTGACAAGGTTTGGCATAGAGGACTCTTGCATAAAATGAAAGCTTACGGAATACATGGTAATCTACTTAACTGGTTTGAGAGTTATCTTTGTGATAGGCAACAAAAAGTCGTGATTAATACATCATCATCCTCATTTTGCAGTCTTTCAGCTGGAGTACATCAAGGCTCAGTACTTGGTCCCTTATCATTCATAATATATATAAATGACATTGCAGAGAAACTCACATCTCTAACTAGACTCTATGCGGATGACACTTCGTTTAATTACTCGGGGAACGACCAAGAGCAAATAAAAACTGTTATTGATCGTGACCTGGAAGAGCTAAACGAGTGGTCACGGAGGTGGCTAATGTCTTTTAATCCAGACAAAACAGAAATAATGATTTTTTTTCAAATAAACATGCACCCGTTTTAAAATTCTGCTTAAATGATAAAGAAATCCCTAAAACAAAATTTCACAAACACCTTGGGGTAACGTTTTGTCCTGATGCTCGGTGGAACAGTCATATAGACAATCTGATTATCAGTGTTACGAAACATTTAAATATCCTGAGAAAACTCAAGTATCAGCTTTGTAGGAAAAATTTAGAAAAACTCTATTTAGTATTTATAGGACCAATTTTTGAATATGCAACTGAAGTTTGGGATAATTGCGGGATAGGATATGTTAATAAACTTGAAAGTTTGCAGCTAGAAGCTGCTAGAATAGTTACTGGTTTGCCTATATTTACAAAATCTGAAATTCTGTATGAGGAAATTGGGTGGGAAACTTTAGCTGACAGGAGGAAAAGACGAAAATTACAAATGTTTTGTAACATTCAACATAACCAAGCTCCGGATTATCTATGCAAACTTGTTCCACCTAGTGTACAGAGCACAACTACATATCCCTTGAGAAATGGCAATGATATCATTAATCCTTTTTGTAGATTATCTCTTACTAAAGAATCTTTTATACCATCAACTATTAACCTATGGAATCATACCGATTTGTCCCTTCGAAAATCAGACTCTATAGCAAAGTTTAAAATTCAATTAAAAAGGTTAAATACCACAAATTAAGATGTACCAAAGCACTTTCTATATGGACCGAGGAAACTAAATATGATTTTAACACAATTCAGATGCTACTCATCTTTCTTGAACTATGACTTGTTTAGAGTCAATATAATTGCTGGTCCATCTTGCTTTTGTGGATGTAACATTGAGACTGTACATCATCATCATCATCATCATCATCATCATCATCATCATCATCATCATCATCATCATCATCATCCATCATCATCATCATCATCATCATCATCATCATCATCATCATCATCATCATCATCATCATCATCATCATCATCATCATCATCATCATCATCATCATCATCATCATCATCATCATCATCATCATCTATCATCATCATCATCATCATCATCATCATCATCATCATCATCATCATCATCATCATCATCATCATCATCATCATCATCATCATCATCATCATCCATCATCATCATCATCATCATCATCATCATCATCATCATCATCATCATCATCATCATCATCATCATCATCATCATCTCATCATCATCATCATCATCATCATCATCATCATCATCATCATCATCATCATCATCATCATCATCATCATCATCATCATCATCATCATCATTCATCATCATCATCATCATCATCATCATCATCATCATCATCATCATCATCAAGAAACTTGAATTAAAATAATACAAGACTATCAAAGGCCAGAAGCTACAGGAGCAAAAATGCGGCGGGGTTAAACATGATTGTGTGATCTCAACCCTCCCCTACACCTCTAGCCAATGTAGAAAAGTAAACCATAACAATACGCACATTGAAATTCAGTTCAAGATTTGTTCCCCCACCCTTTTCATATCTATCTTTGAAATATAAGAAATTCATTGATTGTTATTGACAATGCATTTGTCATTAGACAGTTGGAAATCAAGGGCAATTTTAATTTTCAAACAGTGAAAACTCCGATTCTAGTTATCGAATACTTAAAAGTAAAATAACAAAAGTACTGAACTTCAAAGCGATTCAAAACGGAAAGTCCGAAATCAAAAAAGCAAAATCAAAACCCCAAACACATGAAAAGAATGAATAACAACTGTCATTTTCCAGACTTTATTTATGTAGAAAATGGCGTCTTCGATCTTGTTTAATAGCTTACTAAATCACTCAATTGTGTGAAAGTTGCATTCCATTATATTCACAACGTTGTGTGAACAAAAGAAACTGACATATTAGGTAAAAAAGTAAAAATTAGGGTTACAGCATTGAAAGTTGTGTTATAATGTTTTAAATAAAATAACTATAAAAACAGACATATGTTAAAAAAAATAACACAAAAAGGCACATAGACAAAGCTAATCAGCAAAATTGAAAGTTAGGAATACGAAAATTTACCATAACACATAACAGGATGACGAGATATTTAAGTACTAGCCACGTCAACTGGATATACCAAAACAGACTTAACAGTAAAAGTTACATTCATAAAGACTAATCAATGAATACTATAACACGTTTCTAAGATGATAACCAACGTCAGTTCCCAAAATCAACTCTTTAAGACCATCGTGTATTATTTATGAAGTTGATACGGAATATTTTTCAACAAGATCTTGGTATTTTCAAATGAACTTTTTATTAGAAAAAGGACAAGACGCTCTTTGGCATACCCCTGGTTCACCTTTATACTCAGACACTGGTGAAATTTTACAAAGTCTAAAAAGGAAGTTGGGAAATGTATATCCCATATGCAGGTGAAGTTGGTATATTGCAACTATATAAGGGGGGGGGATGATAATCTCAATATTTAAGTCGTCTTGTTTGTCATAGATTATGGTACTGAGCTGACCGTGTATGTCAAATTCGAGGTATACGTCTAACTAGAGGCTCTAAAGAGCCTGTGTCCATCACCTTGGTCTATGTGCATATTGAACAAAGGACACAGATTGATTCATGACAAAATTGTGCCTAAGTGATGGTGATGTGTTTGTAGTTCTGACTTTACTGAACATTCTTTCTGATTACAATTATCTCTATCTATAATGAACTTGGTCCAGTAGAAACGGTGAAAAATATTTTTAAAAATTTACCAAAATTTACCACCATTTATGAAAATTGTTTAAACTTGACTATAAACGGCAATAACTCCTTAAGGTTTCAATTGGCCATTCTGATCATGTAAACTTATTTGTAGGTCTTACTTTGCTTTACATTATTGATGTTTACAGTTTTTCTTTATCTATAATAATATTTAAGATAAAAACCAAAAGCTGCATTTTTTCCTTAAAATTACCAATTCAGGGGCGGCAACCCAAAAACGGGTTACCTGTTGGGTGTGAAAATTTCAGGGCAGATAGATCTTGCTCTAATGAACAACAAATGTAGTCCTTAATTGAATCCATAATTATTTTGGAGTTTTGGTACAAATTTATGTGTTAGGTTCTCTTAACTTAGGACCAAGAGAAATCATCATTCGGAGATTTTGATGTTAAATCTGTTTACGATCAAGGTACTGTAATGCTTGTTAATAGTTAATTGTTTTGAGTGCTCTGGTTTTTGGTGTTACTGTATGATACAAAAGGAACATTTTTAAAAATAAATTGGAATTTTAGATGTTACCTCCTTGGGATGTAGAACTTTTCTGATGTTGATTGGATTTATTCCTCTATTAGTAAAGTCGATATACTCTTTTCGTATTGTAAAGGTTCCGATCTTAATGGTCTAAATAGACGGAAAAGAGCTACATCACAACAGATACTCACAAGTTTGTTTATTGAAGAAAGTGGATTTATGCATCCTTTTTCAAATGCATATTCTCTCAAGCATTTTCGAACATTAACAGGAACGCACCGAAAAAGAATAGTTCTAATGTAATGTAACCCTATAATGAAAATGTGAAAGAAGGTCATATAAGCCCCCAGAGGGCGATATAGATCTATAAATTTTTTTAACATTGGGTTGATTGTTATTTTGTGCCTATGACTACGTTGGTGTCGTAAGGTAGTCTTAACCAAGCTCATTACATTAACATCACTGCAGGCTGGATAAGACAAATTGCCTACTCATTTGATATTATCATTACAACTTTATGCCATTGCGGTACCTAGTTCCCTTATCCTGAAAATTTCTCTATCTTTTCGGAAATGAGTAATAAGTGTGGTGATACATTATCTCGATAATGCATACTTTCATAGTTAGAACATTGTTGTGACGTCATTCTATTGTTTTAACCGTTCTATATTTCAGTGGTTGGACTATCATTTACCTGTAAGAAACCATTATGTTACCTTCAACTGTTCAATATTTTTCAGAATAGCTCACCTCTTTCTTAAAAATATTGGACAGCTAAAGGTAGCATAACTGATTCTTACAGGTAAATGAAAGTTCAATCACTGAAATAAAAAAAAAATATTAATCACCCAATTGTTTTCATCATGTGAAAAAATACAACCAACAGAACAAATGACAATTAGAATAACACTTTTATTAAAGTCACCTTCCAATACAATAATTTTGTCACTCATCAAAACGGTTTCTTGAGAAAAAAATCAGTTTCAAATTCTCATGTTTTTGCCTTGTCTCTTTCAGTGCTTATTCAAATGGTTAATAATGCTGTAAATCTTGTTTTTGTTGCTGTTATTTCTTTTTTCCAAAGATCATCGTCCGTCTTTGGTTATCAAAATCGGCCTCTGGTGTTGCTCTTATTCTTTCCAAAATCATTTTCAGCTACAATAAAAATGAAAAAGCAATAAAGTACTGCTTTAACGTTTTATAGATAATGCTGCAATACAAGGATCATAAACAACCTAAACCTTCTCCTGTGTACAAAGTGCGAATCTAGAACTTGCTTAATGAACTAGGGGAGTAAAATTGTTTTATAACTTCCAGATGTCAGCGTTTATTTACAAGTTTGATATAATTGCTTAAATATGGATAGAATGTAACACTTCGCTTAAAAACGACAATGAATATGAGAAGAATAAAGAAAGACTGCGTGTTATCTGTCAAACAAATCAATCGTTTGTCCGATTCTTTCTTTCTTCGTAGTGATCGTTTTGTACAATAAAAGAAGAGGATTTTGTTTTCGCAAAAGGAAATCGAGAGACGAAATTAACATCTAAAACAAACCCACAAGGACCATCAATATTCGTATTTTGGCTTTAAGAATATACATTAATCCCTTTATACATTGTGAAACACAAAGCGCATTTGAAAGTATTTACAGAAAATATTGAGTTATCCTTACCCACGCAAAAATCATGATACGCATATCCTGTGTCATATTCTTCATGTGGCAATACGTGTTGTTTACCTTCAGATGTACTCTCTATTTGTATATTGTTTGAGTGGAACAGTCCAGAGGCTCGAAAGATTTTTTATAATACGTTTTTCCTGTAAAGATACTGTCAAAAACAAGAGTCGTGATTAACAAATTACATGTCTTACACGTGCTACTTTTTCTTGTTTAAGTTTAAAAGAGGAAATGATAGGTGTTGCTTCACTTATAGCACTTCCGGAGCACCTGAGATCACCCCTAGTTTTTGGTGGGGTTCGTGTTGTTTATTCTTCAGTTTTCTATGTTGTGTCATGTGTACTATTGTTTTTCTGTTTGTCTTTTTCATTTTTAGCCATGGCGTTGTCAGTTTGTTTTAGATTTACGAGTTTGACTGTCCCTTTGGTATCTTTCGTCCCTCTTTTGTAGCAAGTGTCTTTCACCAGTCAAAAATATTAACGCAACATGGTTTTAATTTCTGAAAAGTATCTGAAATTTTAAGTAGTAATCATCTCCGGGCTGAGTGTACGTCAAATCGAGGGTACCCCGGAGATTATTCCGTGAAGCACACAAATTAAATGCTACAGTGTGTGTTCCGTGTAGCTGAATATGACATTGGGAATACGGTTGATGTGTTTGTCGGTTTGTTCTTTGTTTTATTTGTATCAAAAGTTCAAACATATCAAACATAAGGATAACACATGTCATATTCCTGACTTAGTGCGGGCATTCTTATGTAGACATTGCGTCTAAAACCTGGTTTTATAGCTAGGTTAACCTCTAACTTGTATGACAATCGCATTAAATTCCATTATATTGACGACGACATGTTAATAATAAAACAGCCATAATAGGTTAAACTGGTAAAAATAAGGGAACAGTAGTCAACATTGTGTTATAATCTTAATCACTATAAAAAAAAAAAAGGGAACAAAGAAGAACAAAAAGGCATACAGACAGAGCACAATAACATAATTTAAAGACAAAAATATAAAAAAATTACCAAAGTACACAATGAAGGGGTGTCTAGGTTACAGAGCCACGTTATATATATCGAAGAATCATAAAAAGACATATTTACAAAGCACATAAGCAAAAATGAGAGACAAAAATACAATTTTTGTTAACAAATAGTACAATAAAACATTGACGGGATGTATATATAGAGAGCCACGTCATATGTATCAAGTAAATATTACAATGCATATAGACAAAGCACACGTCTAGCCAAAATAAAGCAGGAATACAAAAATTGTCAAAGAACAATGACACAATTACGAGATGCACACGAACAGAGTCAATCCAATTGGATATCACTAAAAACTGACGAAACTGTAAAAGTGATATTCATAAAGACATATAAAAGATTACTATAATACTATAACACGTTATTAAGATTTTAAACACCATCAGTACTAGATGTATTTGCGATATTTGAACGTCGGTAAACTAATGTAACTCATTTAGTTTTTGGGGAAGCTAAGTAAACAAAAAATGAAATAAATCCCAATCTAATGATATTTTCCTTTTATAAAGTATCGTACTTTTAATAATCCAGGTTTTTCTAATAGTCTGCCGCCCAGTTAAACTATCATTTTATTTCATCTAGACAAGTTGTAATTATTTAAAACAATACCCATTTAATCAAATAAAAATCTCAACCAGTTTAACTGTTAGAGACTATATAATTTGTTACGATTGAATGTCTACCAAGGAATTCGGAGATAAATTTTGATAAAATTAATAACACATCAATACCTGTAAATCAATAAAACATATTATTAATATAGGTAGTAAATCCGTACAATCCAAGACGGATGATATTTCCTCGTCAATAGATGATACGAGACACGTGACATGCTACTTTGACGAAGTTCACAATCAATAAAGACAGAGGATAACAGATAAATGGTAAGTTCTTTAAAATAATATAACACCGAGTTTCTTGAAATTCTACCTAAGTTCTGGCAGTAGTAGTGCCAAATCAAAATTACAAGATTATTTGAACGTGATAAATAATCTAACTAAAAGGTTTATATTTTATTTTCAAAATGTAGTGCAGATTTTATGCTTTATTGTTTTTACAGTAAATGTTATATGCATTGTACCACAGAATAATATATCAACTATTTATCAGTGATTAACTGTCGTCACGAAGTATTGTGTATACGTGTTGATTTTAATAGTTACGTTAAATAATTAAGTGATATACATTGGTTTCCGTACAATCGTCGATGCACTGAAAATAAGCTTGGCAACATATTCAACAAACCAGGAAAGGGTTACTCATTATAAAATTATATCAGAATTTTTTTATGAAAGACGGGTACACGGGAACTGTATTACAAGATAAAAGGGTCAAAGTCAAATGCAACGCAAAGACAAAAATAAAAACTATATAAAGTATTTAAGTACAGGTTTATATGTAACAGACACAGAAAAAGGTAAAATCCAAAAAATACTGAACTCCGGGGAATATTCAAAACGGAAAGTCCCTAATTAAATGGCAAAATCAAATGATAAAAACACATCAAACGAATGGACAACAACTGTCAGAATCATTTTCAAATGTAGAATATGCTGGATTGAACCTGGTTTTAAAGCGCTAAACCATTCATTTGTATGACAGTCAAAGATTAAGCTCAAGTCATGACAACTTAAATCAAAAGAAAAGAAAAAAACATAGCTAACAAACAAACACACAAGCAAACAAACAAACAAACAAACAAAACAAACATACAAACGAACAAACACACGAACGATATACTACTGATGTTATATTTCATCGAAAAAGCGACAATTCTCAGTTTCCTGGATATTGTTATTGCAGTTGAAGCCCATCTTTTCCACTCAGATGTAACAAAATTAGATAGACTGTATTTATTTTCAAGTTGGGACTCTTAGAACCCCCATTTTTTTGCATTTCTGCATCCGTATCTTCATATAAAACACAATAATGCCTTACATGTATGACTGAACAGCGTTATATACCGGTTTAAGAACCAATACATAAAAGCAGTATGCTTTATTTTCGAGCAATATTCTTGCTTATTTTTTGTATGAAATTGTATTTCAAAAGAGCAACATAGTTATACACTTTTTCATTAAATGTTAGTAGTGTAAGAAAGTGCGTAAGTGTAAAGTTAATCAAATTAATAATTCTAGTTCATGTTTTGGCATTAGAATGAGGACATTGTGTGCTGTCTTGTCATGGATTACGTGTTTCTGTATTATTTTTTAAAATTATATTGAATCCAAGCGTCAGCTGGCGTACCAAATTTTATTTTTGGTATCTATGATGAGTTTCTTTACAACCACTGGATCGATGACAATGCTAGTTGAGCTTTACTTGTCCTAGGGAATCACCATGCATGTCGTTAGCACGGCTGCGTTGACATAAATTATCATTGCTATGGTCACAGTTATAACTAACTGTTTACATATTTTCGAAAAATAAAGGATTTTCTACCCGGAGGATAAATAGCTGTATTTGGTAAAACCTTTCAAAATCTTTATATCCGCAGTGCTCTTATCTTTATCTTTATTCTTAATTGGTTCTTATAAACTTTTTTACTTGAGCGTCACTAACGAGTCTTTTGTATAGACGAAACGCTCCGCATGTCTGTCGCACAAAAATTAAATCCTGGTATTTGTGATCAGTTATTTTAGAAGACAAGACGAAACAAAGAATGTTGTGTAATATCGCTCTCACATAAACGTTAGGTGGCATCTATTTCATGCGAAATCAGGACGACAACCTTTTACGAATTTTAAATGCGATGGATACGGTCTTCAATGTGATACTACTTGGACGCCAACGAATCTCTCTCTCTCTCTCTCTCTCTCTCTCTCTCTCTCTCTCTCTCTCTCTCTCTCTCTCTCTCTCTCTCTCTCTCTCTCTCTCTCTCTCTCTCTCTCTCTCTCTCTCTCTCTCTCTCTCTCTCTCTCTCTCTGAATGTGGCAAAGTATTAACCATATGATTGCATAGGGCTTTGAATTTATACAAACCGCACAGCCAAACGTATTTTTTTCTTAGGGTTTTTCTACCCGTCGGAGGGAAACGGACCATTTTTCTTTACCTCATTAACCCTTCGGGTTTAATACGAATTACAGGAAAAATGAAACTCTATCCATCTGAAGATATTTTTATCGCCACTTATAAATGATGCTGACGGAATGCCTCTGTTAACAAAAGTCAACAACCGTGCAAAGGACTGTATAACCAGTTTAAACTTCCTTATATATAACAAAAATCTCAAGATAGTATGATAAAAAAAATAATCTTATTGAAGATTTTTTGAAATTTTGCTTTGAGTTATAGAGGTCATAGCTTTTTTTTTTTAAAATCTTATTGTTAATTGGTATATCACTTCATGTTATAGTTTACATTTATCAAGTACTTGAAAAAAATTGTCTTTTTAAATAATCTTGGTCACAATATGAGTATCAATTGACAATTGACAACTTGCCTTGTAATTCTTATTTATTACTTGAAATTAAAACTATTTGTATTGAATGATTAAATATTGACCTTTAAATAAGAACATTGTTCAATCTTTTGACATATATAATACTTTACTACCATATAAATTATGTTTAATGTTATCAGAAAAAATGCAATGTGTAAAATGAATATAGAAATTCAAAAATGAAAACAAATAGTGTCTCCTTTATGTTCGTTCTTCAGAAATAATAACATTACTCAGATATTCCTTCTTATGAGTAAATAGAATGGCAAACATTACGTTTGTCTATGAAATCTTCAAGGTGTATACAAGTTACGATAATCCAAAGAACAACAAATATTGTTTTTAAAACTTGTCCTTAGCACTTCAGACTATAATGGATCGACATCACTTAGTTATTCGAATAGAACATTATTAAATTTTCTCGACATGGCTCTTTTTAAAACAAAACAAGAACGGTGACTTGAAGTTGTTAATTTCTGTGTCATTTTGTCTTTTGTGGAGAGTTGTCTCATTTGCAATTATACCAAATCTTCTTTCTTATATCCAATGTAAATAAAAAAAAAGAAAATTCACAAACTGTCAAACACAACATATATCAAATGGAAAACAAACGTCATACTTCTGACTTGGTACATGTTTTATAGCTAGCTAAATGTAAAACAAAATGAAGAAAAAAGCCTCATTTGGAGGGTCACTGAAAGGTACTGTGATCATAAAACAGTTAAACAAATAAAGTATTCATTAGACAGTGGAAGTTGTACTCCTTTAATCGTCTGACACGCGAAATCTTTAATTCTGCTTGGACATTTTTTTCTATCTTTGATTATTCTCAATTTTGTTGTCAATTACAATAAAATTGATACTCTCGACTTTATTATCTCCTAAAGTACACATCAGGAGGAACCCATCAATCAATGGCTTTAAATGTTTAACCATGCACGATATTTACAAATACATCATCGACATTTTCACTTTTGTTGTTGTTGTTGTGTTGTAATGTTTTATTTTCAAGTGCCATGTGGACCCCATACTTTCTAGATTGTATACTGTGATAGTACAACAATGATGCTGTAGCAATATAATCAACGTTCGGGTGCCGAATACCCATACTTGTTAGACCATTCATATATAACTATCTTTCATTACTGATGTGCTCTCATTTATAGAATTGATTCAATCCAATAGAATCTTAGCCAGTTTGATAATTTATTACAGGCTCATTCTAAATCTCTGACAGTAAAAAAACTATGCAATTATTTAAATGCAGCTTGGAAAATTATATCACATATCTTGTCTGTTGGAGTCTGGAGCTGGCATGTTAGTTAACTGCTAGTAATCTGTTGTTATTTATGTATTATTGTAATTTTGTATGTTTTCTTCGGTTACATCTTCTGACATCAGACTCGGACTTCTCTTGAACTAAATTTTAATGTGCGTATTGTTATGCATTTACTTTTCTACATTGGCTAGAGGTATAGGGAGAGGGTTGAGATCTCACAAACATGTTTAACCCTGTCGCATTTTTGCGCCTGTCCCAAGTCAGAAACCTCTGGCCTTAGTTAGTCTTGTATTATTTTAATTTTAGTTTCTTGTGTACAATTTGGAAATTATTATGGCGTTCATTATCACTGAACTAGTATATATTTGTTGAGGGGACAGCTGAAGGACGACTCCGGGTGCGGGAATTTCTCGCTACATTGAAGACCTGTTGGTGGCCTTCTGCTGTTGTTTTTTCTATGGTCGGTTGTTGTCTCTTTGACACATTCTCCATTTCCATTCTCAATTTTATCATAATATTTTGTATACTCTGTAACTACTGTTCTCTGCAGTCATATAGTGTATATATTTTTGTTTGCCATAGCATGTATATGCTTCTTCCAAATAAAATATTCATTCATTCATTCATTCATTCATTCATTCAATGCTCTTCAACTTTGTACTTGTTTGGCTTTATAACTATTTAGATATGAGTGTCACTGATGGGTCTTATGTAGACGAAACACGCGTCTGGCGTATTAAATCATAATCCTGGTACCTTTCATAACTATCTACATCACTGGGTCGATTCCATTTTTGGTGGACGTTTCGTCCCCGAGAGTATCACCAGCCAAGTAGTCAACACTTCTGTTTTGACATGAATATCAATTATCAGGTCATTTTTTTAAATTTTCTTTTGACAAAACTTAATGTTTTTCGTAAAACTAAGGATTTTCTTATCCCAGGAATAGATAACCTTAGCTAAAATTTACACAACTTTTTGGAATTTTGGGTCCTTAATGCTCTTCAACTTTGTACTTGTTTGGCTTTATAACTATTTAGATATGAGCTTCATTAGTGATTCTTATGGAGACGAAACGCGCGTCTGGCGTAAGGAATGTTAATCCTGGTACCTTTGAAAACTAACTATACATCATAAATTACAAAATATCATGTTACTTCTGAATATTTTCCAGTATTAGAGATAAGTGTTTGTAATCATTTCAAATTTGTAGTTGTTATGGCTTTCACACTTTTTACATCTGAGCATAGTTGTGTGTGGACGTAGCGCCTGTCTGTCGTATAAATTTGTTTTTTAACCTGTTACCTTTTGATGGCTATAATTCGTTTGTTTCTCTGTCGTATATTTTCTCCCTTTATCTGTTTATTTATTGTAACCCTGTCGTGTAATATTGTAATATTTTAATGATATAATTAACACTGCCATTAAAGCGGGAGGTTTGGCATGGGACAAAACCAGGTTCAACCCAACATTTTTTCATAAACTGCCCTGTTCCAAGTCAGGAAAATGGCCAATGTTACATAATACTTCGTTTCTGTGTGTGTTACATTTCGATCTTGTGTCTCTGTTGTGTCGTTGTTCTCTTATATTTGATACGTTTCCTTCAGTTTTAGTTTGTAATCTGGATTTGTTTTTTTTTTCTCTCTAAATATTTATGAATTTAGAACAGCTGTATAGTACTGTTGCCTTTTTTTTGGAAGTTGGAGTTCGTAACTCATGGAACACAATAGTTTTTATCATTGTATTCACACTTTTTGTTACCAGTGTGGTTTAGTTTTCGTTATTGTTTTCAAATGGACACAGTTACTGGCGGCAAAAAACTAGAGGCTCTAAAGAGCATGCGTCGCTCACCTTGGTCTATGTGAATATTAAACAAAGGACGCATACAGATTCATCACAAATTTGTGTTTTGGTGATGGTGGTGTATTTGTAGATCTTACTGTACTGATCATTCTTGCTGCTTACAATTATCTCTATATATAATGAACTTGGCCCAGTAGTTTGAGTGGAAAATGTTAGTAAAAATTTACAATATTAATGAAAATTGTTAAAAATTTACTATAAGTCTACATTTGCCCCTTATGTTCTATTTTTAGCCATGGCGGCCATCTTGGTTGGTTTGGCGGGACACAATTTTAAACTAGATACCCCAATGATGATTGTGGCCAAGTTTGGTTAAATTTGGCCTAGTAGTTTCAGAGGAGAAGATTTTGGTAAAAGTGAATGACGACGGACGACGACGACGGACGATGGAAGCCAAGTGATGAGAACAGCTCACTTGGCCCTTTGGGCCAGGTGAGCTAAAAAACGAGTGTACTTAAGAAGTGTCGTTCTTAGTTCCTCCTTACTTTTCTGCTCTGATTTGCAATGTTTATGTATTGTCCTTACTAATTACTTCTGATTTGCAATGTTTACGTACTGTCCTCACTTGTCAGTTCTGAATTGCAATTTATATGTATCGTCTATACTTGTCAGTTCTGATTTGCAATGTCTATAAAATTGAGAATGGAAATGGGGAATGTGTCAAAGAGACAACAACCCGACCGTAGAAAAAACAGCAGAAGGTCACCAACAGGTCTTCAATGTAACGAGAATTCCCGCACCCGGAGGCTACCTTCAGCTGGCCCCTCAACAAATATATACTAGTTCAGTGATAGTGAACGCCATGAACGCTATGTATTTTTCTTACTTGTCAGTTCTGAATTGAACTGTTTATATTTTACGTCCTTACTTGTCAATTCTGATTTTCAATATTTAAGTATTGTCCTTACTTGTCATTTTTGATTTGCAGTGTTTATATATTGTCCTTACTTTTCACTTCTGATTTGCAATGTTTATGTATTGTCCTTACTTGTCATTCCTGATTTGTAATGTTTGTGAATTGTCTTCACTTGTCACTTCTGATTTGCAATGTTTATATTTGTTCTCTGTTGTTCCAAATTTCGACTCCTGTTTTGAACTCATTTTGTTTAGCATTGCCTCTCGTTCTGATAACTGTTATATTACAATAACCAGAGTACGTAATTATTTGCCCATCAGAAATGTTTACAGTATAGCGAATCAATGCTGTTCCCATTTGAATCTTCACTGTAGGGAGATTCTGACCTGTACAACAATTAAGTGTTTAATGAACGATATTAGGTCATATCCTTTAATTACAGAAATTTGGTATACCTTTATATTCTCAGTTGTAATTATTTTCCGATCGAAATTTTTGAATTTTATTGTTTCATTGTTTGCCTCTGTTATCGGAAATATAAAAAATCTATTAATTACAACAGCAATATTCATTATTCTTTCTGTTTAATCAGACATTCGATCATTAAAAGAGACTTTATTATTAACTAAGTAATTGACGCAAGCTAGACCAATTTATGACATGTCTGCTGTCCACAAAGTTAAGTTCATATTTGAGGTTATCTTAGTTTTCCTTGATTTTGTTGCACGCTATGGTCAATTAAAAAATTCAATCTTTAATAAATTCACAATATCAAGCCTAATAGGTGTACTAAATGGTCTTAACTGTATCATGTCTTAATTCTAAACAGAATACCTAATTATCAACCCCAAAAGTTAGACCAAAACCGCAATTTTGATGAGTTTGGCTAATTTGAGTATTTATCTCCAAATATTTATGAAAGGCATTAAAAACAAACCCAAAATTATGTTGGAAGTACGATTACAGATTCGTTTTATTAGCGACGGCCTTTCAGGCATATATAATATACAATTTGTCTATACAAAAAGGACTTCAGCAGCACTATGTGGCGCTGAATAACATTGTGATTTTAACAAATGGTTTAAAATTGTTAAAAATGTTTTAATGATACAATAAAGATTTTAAACAAACAATTTCCAGTAGGCTTTGGTATCTTTATATTTTAACCCTTAGCATGAAACAAACTTTGATAAAGGCCAAACGTATCCTTCCTCTTTACATTAAACAGATTTTTATATAAGGAATTTTTGTTATGAGATGACAGAATGTGAAAAAAATTATGTTAAATTTCCTTTCTTTTTTTAATAACACAAGGACGAGTGCATAATGAGCAACAAGTTGCTGCCTTTCTTCAGACACAGATATCCAGAGTAAAATATACGGTTTTCGATTGAATTTTTTTATTTGTCGCATTGTCTATGGTGTTGCATTTTAATAACAGGTGTCGCGTTGTATTTGATGATAACTTATTCGTTTCGGGTTGTATAGTCCTCTTTTTTACCTTTGCAATTCTGTATTGTCTTTTTCTTTGTCTGTGTCAGGATGTATTGACAATTATGTAAGCATTCGTTATCAAATATTCCGTTATAAGTTGACAGTTGTTTTTATTTCTATTGGTTTGTTGTTTTCCTACTTTAGTTGATATTTTTCCCTCCGTTTTGGTTGGAGACCAAGCTTTGTTTCAGTTAAGTCGATTGGACAGCGGTATACTACTATTACCTTTATTTATATTGATGTGTATTATGTTGCATTGTATCTGGTCTTGCCTAGCCCACTTCTTTATATGCATTGCATTGTGTATTACCATGCAAACTCCCTTCCTTCACATGTGTCATAGTGTATCAATCTTTATCTAGTGTGTCCTGTATTTGGTCATGCCTATAGGCCTAGTTCTTTTCTTGACCTGCGCAGAGCAGTATTTTGCCGTGATTGATCCTCTTTGGTTCTGTGTCTGTTTGATAGATGGATGTTGTCTAATGCTTAGTCCGTTTCTGTGTGTGTTACATTTTAATGTTGTGCCGTTGTTCTCCTCTTATATTTGATGCGTTTCTCTCAGTTTTAGTTTGTTACCCCGATTTAGTTTTTTGTCCCCCGATTTATGAGTTTTGAACAGCGTTTTACTACTGTTGCCTTTATTGATAGTATATTTCGTATACCTTTTTTCTCTTTCTTACATCTGTTTGGCTATAGTGCTTTGGTATAGTCCTTCTCTTAAACTGTGTTTGTACTTTGATTTTTTTTTGGAATTACGTTGTCACATTGGTATCTCTCTAATTCGAACACACGAAATTCATAAAAGTATTATCTTCATTTATTAATTGACCTTTTTTCGTTGTTGATTATTTGAATGTTATATATCTGATAGAGAAAAAAAAAACAATTCAGAAGAAATACAGTAAGATTTGTTGAAATTAATGGAAAAAACGTCACTAAAAGTAAAAAACAATAGAGTGTTTGTTGTAGTAAAAAGACAATTATAATTTGTATACCACTTGAAGTTTTATTACATTTTGGCATTGATATTGAACGATTGTATTTCCTTTCTGAATACAATCAGAAATTTGAAGAGGCAATTGAAAATATGACACGGTATATGGCTTATTTATTATTTGCCATCAGATTACTAGGTATAAGTTGTGACATAACAACTTGACATCAAATAACATTTCAAATTTTTAGTGATTTCATTGCACTTTCTTGATCGGACCATAAAAGAACGTGACACATTTTTAATCACAATTCTGGTTCTTTCATTCCTAAGTAGAAATGGATTTCTCTTATTCTTATGTTTGTTGCATTTAACATATATTACTTTTGACTAAGAACGCCTATGATTCCTAATAATTCACATAACTTTTTCTAGCATGGAGAAAAATTATTTTATATAATCATAAGGTTGAATGTTGATTATAGTATTCAATACTGGTAGATATGCCATATTCTTGTTTAACATAAATACTAATGTTTTCTTGTTTGCATTCTGGAGTTATTATTTTTCAACATTAATTTGCTTCTTTTATCTGAAATTAAAGTTCTGCGCAAAATAAATGTTAAAATGTCTCGACAGAAAATTCGATTATTGAATGAAACATTTGTTGATTTAGTAAACTGATTAAAAACAAGGGAAAACCAATCAAGACATTTATCTCTTAACAAGGTCGGTTGAGATTTAAATAAAAATTTAATGAACCATTCAAAGATTTGCTTGAAAGAATCTCTTTTATCGGAAATTTCAGACTAAAAATGTTTTGAACGACCTTTTTATCAACTCATTCAACACCAAGATGCATACTTAAGTTAAACCGTCTGTTCTGCATCGTAACTTGCATTCTCTAGCTGTTGGTTGTGTTGATGCTTCAGGAAGTACACCACTAATTCATGGTCCCATTGCTTTCTATGTTAAATTCCTCCATTTCAAGCAGGCACACCTCTTTTATTTTAAGTTCAAATAAAGTGGCAATCATTGCATTTTAAAGCAACACTTTATGGTGTCTTGTACTGAAAAAATCAACATACCTTACATGGCATATAAGAAAGAACTGGTTCCCGGAACTTCAGATGTACCAAAACAGGTACTTCAGATCTGACAAACAGACAAAATGTACCCTCTTTTTAAAACTTGGTGCAGTTTTATTAATATTCAAAATTAAAAGTCCAAAAGTGTTCTACAATGATCCCCAGTCCTTCAGCTTTCATTTGATACCAAAAATACCTAAATATTCTACATGTTTTGAAAGTTACACTCATGCGTAGGAACTATTTTGTGTTAAGTATGTACTACTTTCTGGTATGTGCTTTCTGGCCGGGCCTGAATTAGTGGTGTTACACCTTCATGGACGTGTAAAACACTGGTTTATCTATGTTAAGGTTTAATCTATTATTAGTCAGGAATATGACAGTTGTTGTCCATTCGTTTGATGTGTTTTATTATTTGATTAGAGACTTTACGTTTTGAATTTTCCTCTGAGTTCAGTATTTTTGTGATTATACTTTTCATAGTAATTTACATCTTTGATTCCGAAAATTGAATGAGCAGCGGAAAGAATCATGTAAGAATTAAAAAAAAGAATTAGACTGAAAAATACGTGAAAACGCCTTCATGTGATTATGTACTGTGACTATGAGGGTGGGGAGCATGGATACTTAATATAACTTACTTACTGTTAAATATTAAATGGGCTATTATATTCTTTTGATCACTGTGTCTTTAGTTCTTCTAAGACAAGCTATTTAGGTTATATCTACTTATTTTATTTCCTTCAATTTGCTGTTTGATATTTCTGACTGTGTTTACCTTTTCTCCTTCTTCTCTAATGAGGTGAATGAACGATGAATGAACGATGAACTATTCAAGTTCATCGAATGGAATTATACCATTACGAAATATACGGAGTATGCAGTTTTACTTTATTCACGCTTGAAAGGAACTGCAACAACAACGCAAAGATATGCCGACTCCTGAAGGTTTTTAATGATTTTGAAGTGATGTTTGCTTTATATAATTTGTCAAGGATATTTGCCTTGTTTAATCTCCACAATCCTTCATTTCCACAAAGCATCTATCACAATGAAATCTCTCATTTTGAATGTCAATATTTAATTTGAAGATGTAATTACAATTCAGAATGAGCAATATTTATTATATGCTTTAATACACAATTTGATTGCAATATGTAAATATAGTTGAGATATAATATTTACATTTCATTAGTTTGCTCATCAATCTTTGTTTTCCATGGTACAACAAGTTAAGCTATTGATTATAGAAATTATCAATTTCTCCGTTATTTGAATGTTAATCAAATAACAAAAAAAGCTGTCTATCAGCATATGGGGTATAGATCTATAAAAAATATACATTATTATATTAAGAGAGGCAAAAGATCCCAAAGGGAAATTCAAACTAAAAAGTGTAAACAAATTGACAACGACATGACAAAAAACGAAAGAGAAAAGAAAAAGGCAAAAAGGCAATTAAACAGTATTAAAAACTCTACATAGAAAACTAAAGACTAAGCACCACGAACACCAACAAAAACCGGGGTTATCTCAGGTGTTTCGGAAGAGTAATCAGATATGACTCCAAATGTGTAACTAACCCATCGTGTTGCTCATGTAAATATATCCAAAATAAACAGTATGAAACCGAAACGGCAGTATACGTTAAGTACCTTAGCTTTCATCGATAATATTTTTGTAGCTTCAATTTAAAATAAGGTTTCTAGTGTATTACGTCAATTTCTTAGATAGAAGATTCAAAATTAATGTCGGCTGTTCAAGACAATTGGATAGTTCCTTGATATACTAGTAGTTCATCTCAAGGTTATAAAATTTAAAACATGATCGTATATTACAGTCAATGAGTTTTGAATTATTTGCAGTAGATATTTGATTGTATTTGTCTTTGTTGAAATGGTGTGAGGTCAACCATAGCATCAATTTAATACATCTTTATTATATACCTTACAAATGTTTTGATACTTTATCTCATTGGGTTTAAATATCGTTTCCAATGCCATTTTATGATAAAACCCGAGGTCATTCTAAAGATCCTTTTTATTTAAATATCAAACGTAAATCAAGGTATACCAAAATAATGGTGTATTTTAATTTTGACAATTTAATTGTCGCTCAGTTGCTATTTACACCTTTACTTGTTAAAACTGACAAAATCTTTTGAAAAGATTAAAACTGGAGTTTACCTTTACAGGTAGGGAGTTTTGTTTTTATATGAATTTAGTATTTGGTCAGAAACAAACGAAGATGAAAATTGGCTTAGAACAGGTAGACCGAAAATTTTTGAAATCACAAGCGAATAATCTAAAGTTTTTTTTAACAATAATCTATCTTATTGCATAATGTTTCAGTTTAATCACATTTGCCGTCTTTTAACAGTCATTATTCATACTTCAATATTTAAAGAAATATTGTATGTGATTTGGTAATTATTGCCTTTAAAGATTTTATTTTCAAAACGAAAACTAACTTTAATTAAGATAGTTCCCACGATGTTGATTTATATACACTATTATATTTTGTTGTTAAATGGTCCACGTTTAAAATTAAAAAAGTAATAAATGCATTCGGCTAACAATTTTCCCTGTAAGAATGTTTAAACACATATTTTAATAATTTGTTCAAAAACAAACGGCTAGACGGTAAATAAATGCAAAACAATAATTTAAAGAAGATATTTTTTTTATTTTGCTTCATTGACTGCTATTTTTTGGAAGCTTGCTTCATATCCTAATTGAAAATTATAAATGAACTATTGTTTCATTTTGATTTCAGTTTTAAGCATACTATTGATAGTAAACTTGATTTTCAATCTTAGTCTGAACTTTCAGAATCTATGTATTGTTAAAACATGTTGAACAGTCCGACTCACTTATGTTTCTGCGCAAAGATACCACAGGGATAATCATAAATACATTACATGTAAAATTATTGCAATTAAAATCATATCTGGAAGAATGACATATACATAAAGAAATGATTACAGGTTTACTGACCTTTTAGAACCTTCAATTATGGTATCTATGTTGAGTTCATTTACAACAACTGGGTCGATGCAACTGCTGGTATATATTTTTTTTATTCGCCGAGGGTATCACCAGCCCAGTAGTCATCACTTTTGTGTTGACATGAATCATCATTGATACGGTCATCATTTTAATTTAACTGTTGAAATAAACTTTAAATTTTCGAAATACTATGGCTTTTCTACCTGAGGAATATATTGCCTTAGCTGTATTTGGCAAAACCTTTAGGAATTGTCGGTTCCAAATGCTCTTCAAATTCGCACTTTTATTTGTCCTTTTTGTGCTTTTATCTTAATATCGAGCTTAAATGGTAAGTCATTTGGAGACGAAACGCGCGTCTAACTATAACTAATACAAATTTCAATCCTGATATCTATGATGAGTTTATTTTGGTTTAAAAGTAAGAATACTTTGCGAAGGAAATTCTTTTACACAAAAATATTTCAACATGCAGACTCTACCAACTAGCTGTGGTTATCACATTTCTAAATGGACAAAATCATACAACAGCTATTGACACACTATTTTTTTTATTTATTTTTTTTAGATTAGTGACTATTGATTAGTGAATATTTCTTTTATCATCTTGATTAAAATAAGCAACGACGGGTATCAGTTTAGCTCAGAGTTTGGTTGTTTGCAGTCACCTATTTTTGTTAATCCGATTTTTTTTGGTATGAGTTGACTTGAATTTGGTGGTATGCAAATATTACCTGGAAAGTATTTCCAAACACACGAGGCAGGATAATTCAATCGCAGTTCTGTTTGATTTAGTCATAGGCGTAAGATTAAAGATTGACTTTTAACTTAGTTTAAATTTTTATAGTCTGTTTGCTATCTTCTTGCATTATTTTTGAGAAATTCTTCAATATAGTATGTCAAATATCAATAATCAAACACTTATAATGAAAAGTATTGTAAACTTACAAAAATAAGAGTCATAACGACATTATAATATACCTCAATAATACATACTCGATATTAAAGAATTCAAATCATAATCAATTTTTGCTCATTAAATATTAATAAGCATATATTTGTGAAATAAATCTATTAGATCAATATATAAGATGAGGATTAAGTTCAGATTTCTTTCGTTCTATTCAATTTTAATGAATGATATGTTTTTAAAGAGAGAGATGTAGACATTGTTGTTTTCATGGCCGTATTACGTACAACATATTACTTCCGCTGTGACTCTTGATAGAATAACTTCCGCTGGACTTCTTCTTTGAATATATCTTTTGCTGGGCCACTTCCTTGAATATAACTTCCACTGGGACTCTTTCTTGAATATAACGTCCGCTTGGCCTCTTCCTTTAATACAAATGTAGACAGACAACACAATGAATAATGAACTTAGATGTTACTTCAAGTGTTCTATTAATTTTATAATATTATGGTATTGAGGAAAAGCAATTGCGTGGTAACCCTTACTAAAAATATAGGCGCTTATTTCGCCTTGTGTTTATGATATTATATTATATTATCTGGTCGCATTTCTTTTTACCAATGCCCATACACGCATGCACAAATAAAAGGGTCTACCAGACTCTAACAACTAATTAATAGAAAATGTTTATTAGAAAAATAAAGTCAATACTTATATATTGTTAGTGCTTATGTCTCTACAATTTACACTTGCCAACAAATGCATGTCGGTTTAAAATATTAACGACTTTTAACCGTGATTTTTTGTGTTTGTTTCTACGCATCTGCAACGTTGTCAAGCATTTAAATGTTTTAAATCACTGTAAATTACAAAATTTAAAATCTAATGACCTGCTGTGAAACAGAAAGTTTTAAATCTGTTATTTTTACAAGGAAGATTGTTCTTTGATAACATTTAATGTGTACGTTTTTTTCAAATACAGCATGACAATTATACTTATATATTTCAACTAATGTATATTTAATGTATTTATAACAGGATTTTCACAAGGAGCTGTAACGTCTTAATGATAGGAATAAAGGTAAAGAATGTTTGGTTTCTACATTTTGGAGGCTGATAAAAGATACTGCTAGAATTAGGTCAAAAATATCGTTCTGAAACACCAAAAACGGCACACGAAGAGCTGTAAAAAGGGGGTTAAAAAGTGTTCGCATTTGGGACGTGTAGTTGTTCAGTGTACCGTGAAATTTGGGGTCAAATAGTTATCAAAAGTACCAGGGTTATAATTTAATACGACAGACGCGCGTTTCATGTATATAAGACTCACCAGTGACGCTCAGATCGAAATACATGTAGTTAAAAAGCCAAACAAGTACAAAGTTGAAATGACCCCAAAGCTCTAATTTGGCCATAAAATTAGAAAGATCATGTCATAGGGAACATGTCTACTATGTTTCAAATTAATAGGACATCAACTTCATGAAAATTGTCTTGACCAAAAACTTTAACCTGAAGCGGGACAAACCGACGAACGAAATGGCGCACTCGTCGGAAAACATAATGCCCCTCTTCAATCGTAGATGGTGCATAAAAGGAGTAACAATATGTACTCGAAACACCAAATACATATATTTGATTGTTGATGTCTAAATCTTACTTTGGTCATCGCACTCACAAACAATTTTTATGCTTTGTTAGTTTACATGTTTTGCCTGTTTGCTGATTGAAATATGTAAAAGAGGACGATTTTGATTAAAATAAACTCGTTTTGCTGCGCACGCCACCTATTCAGGTGACTGTTCCAAGTCAGTTACATCCTTAGCGGTTGTCTTATCTTACTGTGCATTATTATTTGGAGAATTTGATGGTAGATCTTTGATGAGTTCTGTTAAGATTTTTCACAAAAATATAATCGGAACGATTTAGAGATTGGCATGTTTTAACCCACTAACTGTATGATACCCTTTAGGTGCCTTTTTAAATTTTTGTCGTTTGATTACTAAGAAATGGAACTGCAATTGCATTGCTGTTGTTTTTCTCAAAGTCACAGTTCGATTGTGACTGTTTTGCTGAATGTGAATTCGCATTACTATAAGACGTGTTTCTGTACTTGTTTATCCCAAGTTCTTGTATTTAGTTTATATGTTTAATGTTATATTTGCAATTCTCATCGGATTTTGTCAAATGTGTTGACGTCTTTTTATTATATTTAGGTGTTACGGATAGAAAAATTAATCACAGCCTTTATTAATTATATTAAATTTTGAACAATTATTTACGTTTGAAGTTGGATTCATAACAAACTGGACATATATATATTACAGTTAATTGCTATTAATAAGTATTGCAATATGCATTTTGTTTAAATGAATTATCAGTATTTAGTTCTAATATAATCTTAAATCAATCCTAATTCTATCTCATTTTGATAGTTTTTCATATGTGACGTCATGCTGTTTCTAAATTTCATAAATTCAAATGTGGCATAACGTTTGTGCCGTTTCGCCATCGTATGTGACGTCACATTTTTTTAATTACGTTTACGCCTGGACTGATTCGGATGTGTCTATTCTGTGTTAAACTTTAATAGCATTATGTATTCGGGTTCAGTTTTCTGTAATTAGTTAATACTTCAGTTTCATTATGTATATCTCTTTCATATTCATTTGTTAAAATTTACTGTTTGCAATAGCATGAATTGTTCTATATAATAAGGATGTTCTTATCCCGGGCATAAAAACAATGCCGTATTTGGCAAAACCTTTTCAACTTTTGATCTTCAGTGCTGTACAACTTTGTACCTTTTTCACTTTCGATCTTTTATATCTTGGCGTTATGTATTGGGGTTTAGTTTTCTGTAATTAGTTAATACTTCAGTTTCTTTATGTTAACTCTTTCATATACATTTGATAAATATTACTGTTTGCAATAGCATGAATTGTTCTATATAATAAGAATGTTCTTATCCCGGGCATAAAAAACAATGCCGTATTTGGCGAATCCTTTTCAACTTTTGATCTTCAGTGCTGTACAACTTTGTACTTTTTTCACTTTCGATCTTTTATATCTGGGCGTCACTGTTGATTTTTGTGTGGACAAGGCGCGTTTTTGGCGTATTGAAGTTTAAACCTGATGCTTTTTGTTATCTATTAATCATGTTTTTCTTTGTCTAATATGTTGTGTTTTCTCTTATTTTTGAGATATTGAGATAAGACGTGGCACGGTACTTGTCTATCCCAAATTCATGTATTTGGTTTTCATGTTAATTTGTTATTCTCGTGGTGTTTTGTCTGATGCTTGGTCCGTTTCTGTGTGTGTTACGTTTCGGTGTTATGTCGTTGTTCTCCTCTTATATTTAATGTGTTTCCCTCGGTTTTAGTTTGTTACCCCGATTTTGTTTTTTGTCCATGGATTTATGAGTTTTGAACAGCGGTATACTACTGTTGCCTTTATTTGACTTACAAAAACACTCGCCTCACTTCAGGTTTAAGACGCCCCCTAGCGTTTGAGAGAAATTACTTGCAATCTGACTACTTTAAATATTGGTATGGTCAATAAATTAAGTAATCCTACCCTTATCTATACCCTTATCAATAAGGTTCTCTCTGAAGTTCCACAGAACCCCTTTCTTAGATTTTTATACTATTTTTGCCTCAATAATATTCACCCTATACCAAAACGAATGTAAACTTAACCAAATTCCATAATGACGAGGATGAAAACATTTATTTTATTTTCAACTTTTTTTATTCAATAATCCCTTTTTGATATAATCCTTTGAGATCAATCATCCCGTAAACATGTATTTAAGGGTACTATAGAGACATACTGTTTCTTGTTAATTTCAAACCCATATTCATCCATGTCACCAAGAAACGTACATTTTCAGTCGATCAAATCCTTTTGTTTTTGACAATTTCCTGACCTTTAACACAGAGTTATTTATCTACCTACTTTCATTTGTATTTAAACATTTATTTTATCATGTAAACGTTATATTCATTTGATATAATTCGATGTCTTGGTGTCAATAAACATAAATTGTTTGATATTTTATTAATATTTTAACATCTAAAGAATCATTTGATTAAATACCCATTCAAAACAAATTTTAAACAGCCAGAACTGCGTTAAATACTAGTGATAAAGAATAAATTGTTTAACGCAAATTTTCGACAATGATATTATCTGTTATGCTAATATATAAATTATTTTACGCAACAGATCTTTTTGTTACAGTAGTCGAGTACTGTTTTTTTTATATCAAGATCAGGGGCCTGGTTTTCGAAAGTATCTTATGACTAAGACATGTCTTATGATGGTCTTATGACATGTCATAGTCGTAAGATATGTTTTCGAAAGTGTCCTAAGTTACGAATTGTCATAACTTGTGGTAAACTTAAGACCCCTCGCGACATGACTTATGATGGTCTTATGATTGTAAACTAACATTTTAATTACTTTTCATGTTTAATTTCATGTTAATTGCAATACAAATATTTGTTGTGTATCTCAGTTAGCTTAATAGTAAGGATTTTATTTTTCTCAACTACGTGAACTAAAATTTGAATCTCCTGCGACATATAATTTTGAATTCTTTTCTAATAGTCATGGTTTTGTATAATACATATACATATTACTTAGTTCCTAGTATGGTTAATAGAACTATATCAACGTATGTGCACGGGCATTTCGATAAGCGGGTACTCGATGTACCGAATCTAAAAAGTATTCACATTTAAAAAAAAGTATGATTATACACGAAAACGAAGTTCAAGTTATTTATCACAAACTAATTTTTAACAAATTTTCAAGTCAAATATCAATTCCTTTTAATATAAAATTTCATGTCCATTATAATGAAAGAAATAAAATATTCGTAAATATTAAGAATGGTAATTATTGATATGTTCATACTTTTCATTTTAATTTTTATATTTATCACTTTTTAATCATTACTTAAAATATTAGAAAATAATGTTCACTTATGACAGTCATAAGAGCACCAAAGCTACGACTCTCTTAAGACAGCTTTGATTTACATCCTATGACATATCATACGATAGTCATAAGATGATCATAAAATATGTCCTAAGATATATCTTATGACATATCTTATGATACTTTCGAAAACCAGGCCCCAGTGGTTTAAGTCAACTATCTTCTCCAGTCAGCAGTGTAATATAAAAAAAACCAGGTAGAATAATTGCCAATGAGACAACTCTACACAGGATACCAACAGACACAGAAATGAACAAATATAGGTCACTGTATGGCCTTCAAGAATGAGCAAATTTAAACGAGAAAACTAACGTCCTAAACGTCCTAATTTGTGCACAAAACAAAATCAAGGAAAAATTTATAACACAGCAACAAACGAATTATATAGACTTCTGACTTGGGACAGAAATATACATACAGAATGTGGCGGGGTTATACATGTTTGCGGGTACCAACCCTCTCCTAAAATGGGACAGTGGTGTAACAGTACAACAGAAGAACAAACTTAAAATCAGTTGAAAACGGTTAACTCATCAGATGATGATAAATAGAAAAACATCAAACAAAAACAAAGAGGGGACGTGTCTGGGTAATTATTTTTCATACGAAGTTTTGTTCCCTAGTTCAAGTTTTTCCGATATTTTAAGTTGAGATATATTTCTTTTGGATATTAATATATTTTCCTGTTGACTGCATTATAACAATGATATAACTTTAATATTTTATATTAAAAAATGTATAATTTAGAAAGAAAGATTTATTTATTTAGAAGTTCTTTAATAGAAAATAGTCCTTTTATATTTATTTACTTTGATAAAACCTATATCAACACATCAAAGCATATTTTTCAAAGTATTTTTTTTTTTAAATATATCTATCATTCAAATCCTATTTCTATTGTTCTATTTAACTCCGTAACGTAATTGACATATTTTGTTATTAACGCTGTGAACGTAATCGAAGATTCAATAGTTTGTTCACACTGATTTACTTTTGATCTAATTAACTTAAACTGTTCGATTGACCGTACTGGGAAAGGGGGTTGGGTGGGTGGTTAGGGGGCATCTATTTAATATTCATAGTTTTATCGTTGCCATTGTTTTGGGACTCAGGTCTCTCCAGCAAAAATTTACTCATCTTCTATCAACGTTTTGTCATTGTCATATGAGGGACACTAAGACATTTCAAGAAAATGTCTACTCTGTAGTAAAAATGTCGCCCAGCGTTTATTAATTTATTTGGGACAAATTTCATAACACGAGAACAATGGTTGTTCTCGTGTTATGAAATTTGTCGTTTATTAATTTATTTGGGACAAGTTTCATAACACGAGAACAATGTTTGTTCTCGTGTTATGAAATTTGTCCCAAATAAATTAATAAACGCTGGGCGACATTTTTACTACAGAGTAGACATTTTCTTGAAATGTCTTAGTGTCCCTCATATGACAATGACAAAACGTTGATATAAGATGAGTTATGCAGAGTTAGTTCTATAGGAATTTGGCTATGTAAATTTATTCTTACAAACATTAGATTATGCAAATCAAGTCTTACAGGGTATTGGCTATGTACATTTTTCCTTACTAAGATTTGGTTATGCAAACCAAGTCTTACAAAGTTTTTTGGGCCTTATTAGGTTGTTTGATTTTTCTTAAGGACCAGTTTTAAGTAAGCTTTATCTTTACTTTAAGCATTCCTTAAATTTGCCTAACAGTATATACAATCCAAGAAACGATGATTACGCAATACGTTGGATTGTTTTACTTTTTCATTGACGTTTTCAAATCAATTTCAATATTTTCACCCTGTTTTTAACTTGATATCTTTATACCAGTTTTAGCTCCCAGTAAATAGTAGTTATCTGGTATTATATCAACGAATTCTTTGTCTTCTATATAACTCACCTGGCGTGATTTGTAGATTTATATCAGCCCTTAGTCATTGATAAAAGTAAGGTATGCATAGAATACATACATGTATATTTAAAATATCCGCAACTGGGATTATTATTAATTTATAATTTTCTTTGCAGGTTTCTTAGAGGACAGTATGTTGCAGTTTGTTTGAGATATTTACTTGGATAATTGCTTATTATGGATGTAATACTTATAAAAACAACGCATATATAAAAGAAGTTTTTACATATAATTCCAAAGTAGATTTAAATTTAAATTTTGTATTCATCACTTTGACATAATGACAGAGGTTACAACAATGCGAACTCAATCTGCCGGGCGGGTTTACCCCCTGAAAGAAATAAAAGACCAGTATCCGTATCTTAGAAAACACAAAATGATCCGAGACTAACAAGCTCGGCTTCTGTCGCCCTCAGAGGAGAAAATTCACCAAGAAGGTTTACAGATATGAAGGATAATTTTCAACAAGCTGCTTTGATAAATATAGTTGCTTCCGTGAACACTGAAAACAAGCAAAGACATCCATCTTCGGCAGACACCGTTCGCAATACAGTTAATGTTATATCGAATTTGTTTCTCCAAAGGGACCGACAAATATCAATTCCAAAACCTCAGGCTTTCATGGAGGTTCCTCACAAATTCTCGAAAAAGAAACCTTTATTCAATAAGAAATCTGGTCATCAAGCATCTGAGAAAGAAATAGAAAATCGTAAAAGAAATATAACATTGTCAAGGTCACGGCCTCTATCGCGTGATTTGGAATCAGCCCCAAAGCAAGAAATTAAAATCGCAGTGTCGCTACAGAAAAATATGGATGACGTAAACAGTTTGGACGGATCTCGTGATTGGATATCATCACCAGCAAAGGTAAGATTGGCAAGGTCAAATAGTCCGCGACACAGGTATGCGACTCTGAAGAAGAAACCGGAACAAAGAGCAACGACGTCAATATCAACATGCGAAGCTATTGACATATTGGACGCAACAGAATCAATCAACCAGCCGAAACCATCATCAGTTTCGTCCATCCGTGAATACGCAACATCCCCAAATCAAGATTCAAATATGTATCGCGCAAAATCTTTGCCTGCCTTATTTCCGGTAAAACGTAAAAAATCATCTGATGCTCAGATTTCTTTGACATTTGAAAAGAAACAAAACATTAATCCATTTAAAAAGACATCCGTAAAGGCATATGGTGGGATGCCAAATTTACTAGTTGGTAAAAATATTCAGGGGAAATCGAATGAATTTGAAGAAAATACGGAAGAAAACCCAAGGTCTGCTCCAAAACCAAGTTCAAATACAACAATACCACACGATCATTTAAAAACTCATCACAAGGAAGACAAAGTTGTAAAAGACAAACCGATAATAATAAGTCAAGAGAATATTACCTTAACTGGACGGTCAATTCCGAATCCTAGACCTTCATCATTCCAGGTGTCAAAATCGCTCAAACATCCAGAAACAGATTTACTTTATTCTACACTGGATCACATTTATGAGAAAAAGATTGTAATGAAACAGTTAGATAAACAATTTGAAGATTTACGCAAACATATATCGGCTAAAATGTCTAATTTAAGTGATGGTGGAAGTATGGTATCGGAATCGACATCTGATATTACTACATATAATGTTGTAGGGAAAGCATTCAAATCAAATTTAAGTATAGCAAGCAGTGCAAGTAGGCACGGGAAACAAAAATCACAGAAGCGAGTGACATTTGCAGAGGAACCAGAAGAAAATCTTATCCTGCCAGAAAAGCCTATATTAAATTACGACAATGATAGAGCTTTATTAAATGCTCGATTAATGCAAACTAAATATCAGTTCAAAGACAGAGACGGAAATCAAATGAAACAATCTAAACCAATGAATGAGGCTGAATTGGTTCGTTTAAAAAATAAATTAATACCTGGTATCCATAGTGATGATAAGTCTAAAAACGACTTTCTGAGTGATGTACGAATTTCTGGGATGTCTAAGGACCAGATGCGAAGTTCTTCACGAGCCTCTGATACGAACCGGTCAATAGTATCAGAGGCAGACACAATTGCAGTGGAAGAAGCTGCAAGAGAATGGAATGGTATAGATATTGATGCTACAAATAGGGACATGACTGAGTTTCCTGTTAGTCAAGGTGCTTCGTCGTTTTACCCAAGTGCTCATGATGATGAAAGTAGAATCGTATGATAGTGAAGATGAATTTGAACAAATGGACTCGTATCGTGTTGTGAAAGCCATTGACCTAGGCAAACTTTCAAACTTTCAACACAGAAAATTTAAAAATGTCACTCATAAACATGATCCTTCTACTACACACTTTGTAAAAATAAAAGTAAAATGAAATTTATTCAATGACATTTCGAACAAAATACTCTTTCAACTGATAAAACCAACAAAACAAAAGTCTCTGCGTGATAGCTAGGTAGATTCGTAAAAGATTACAGGAAAAATCTCAAACGTTGTTAAACTTATTGATTTAACTACTCAGAAATAACGACGGTAATTTGCTTATATTGATAAAAAGCTAAATATCTGTGCAATCTATTGCGGAATATTTAGGGTGCTTGATCACGCCTTGTATTAAAGCTTAAGCTGTGATAGCTTCCAATGCCAAATCTTATGGCTTACGTATTGATCCCGAACGCAGGACGTGTATTGACTTTACATAGACCATATCGGCATTTATAAAGCGTAGATATCAAATCTTAAATCTTATTTTAATTAATTATTCTAGCTAATTGTACCAAAGTCTACACTAGACTTGACACATCCTCTTGTAAGAATTGATTAAAAACAATACTTTATCAGTATCGACATGACAAAATATTATCTACGTTTGTCTAACACAAAGAGTAATATAGATACGCCCTGCTGTGCTATTAAGCTGATTAAAAACTGTTGAACTGTACATATGTACTGTAAAACTAGGTTGCATAACTCCAGGGAGACTGTAATTGTCTAC
>CM034349.1:129915338-129979398 GCA_019925275.1 Mytilus edulis
GTTATTGACTGTCTGTGTCACCGTCACAAGCACTGACTGTCTGTAACAAAATCCACAATGATTGTCAGAAAGGTCAACTAAATATGTTAGACATGTTTTAGGTTCTGTTTACACCAGATTTTGCCTTTGTACCACCCATTAAAATGGGTTTTGGCAATTATGCGGTTGAAACTTTAGGGCTGTAAATGTTTTTTTCTTCGGCCGATTCTTTGGCAGTTCAGTTGATGGTAAACATTTATGGCATGATCTCTGCGCAATGGCATTCGGAAATTTGTAGTTGACGATGAGGTCGTGAACATGTCTCGCAAATGACGTTGCGTTATCAAATTCTATTGACGTTGCATTGTCACTACATGTTGATCTGGTAATTGATGGTCAGCAACAAATCCCGTCTACTTGTATCATTGTCGGAAGGACAGTAAGACGAGTTTCTGATGTCAATATGTATGTTTGCCGCACAGTCACGTTTTCCTGTTTGCAGTGTTCTTTTGGGCTGATACAGTTTTTTTTATTCCTCATTCTTGGCAATATGAAGATACAACATTTGTTTACTGATTTAAGGGCATACGATACAGTTTTGATCCTGTATTTACAAGTTCGTGAAAATTTGCATATTATAGGCTATTTTTTACCTGATTAAATCAAATATGTAATAAAAAATATACCTTCATGTGCTACTTTTTGAGTAAAATGAGGTCGAAATTTTGTATATTTGCTCAAAATTCAGATTTGTGGCCGTAATTTCTTTTTCGAAAGAAAGACATAACTTTTTTGTTATAAATCATAAACACAAATAGTTTTTTGTTGAATAATCGGAAATTTCTGTATTTTATAAATATCCTTAAAAATTATGCTTTTTTTTATTCAAAAATAACTCAGATTTATCAAATGTTCATGAATTGAGGAAAATACGTCATTTTTTGCTGCATGTTTTTCCATATAAAAAAAAATCCTCTATTTACAGTTTAATAAAATTTGGGTCACATAATCTCCCTGAAAAATGAAACAAATTGCTGTTTTGAAAAATAGGGGTCCATGAACTCGTTTTCAAATAAAATCAGTTTAAAGGATAAAAATCAGACGAAAAATGCATCTTTTCTCGATATGTCACTGTTTGACGTCGGGAAAATAACATTTTACGTTAGCAACGTCATTACCTGGAGGAGATGGACTATGTCGCCGATTTCAACAATATTTGGCATACAACTCTGGCTCGATGAACTTCAACTGAAAATCGAAAAAATATTGCATTTATCTCAATTATCATTTGAAATATTACTGATTGAATTCTTACAAAATGGGTGAACATTTGTATAGAAAGCACATAAAATCGGCGAAAACCCTTCTAAAATTTGTCTTAAAATCGCCAAATCTCTAATTCTACTCCATAGATTTTTCTTAAAAAACTATATGTTGTTGATACATAAATTTTCGTTATAATGATGCAAAATAAAGATAGGGTCACCGACTTCGTTTTTACGGTATACTTCTTTTAAAGTTGCGTTCTTTGTGAAAAAATCCAACAAAACGTCAAAATAATCGTAACGTTATCGCGTTGCAGGCCGTAAAACGTTGATTTTTGACGTTTTTCACTACCAACAAGGTAACAAATTGATTATTAGACAAAAAACGAAGTCGGTGACCCTATGATTATTTTATATCATTAAAACAGAAATTTATGTGTCAACAATATATAGTTTCGTAACTGTATCGTATGCCCTTAAGTGTGGCCAAGGATTGAAAGAACTGCTTCACGAAGCAAAAAAAACCTGCAATAATCTTTTATGGGTTCAAATTTTTGCTTAAAGAAACTGTACAGAAAGAAGTATGGTAAGTATGAACAGTAATTGTATGAGAATCAAACATGATTTGGTAAAAAAAAATCAACAAAATGAGTGTTGCGTTTTTAAAGTCAGTCAGTATATGAAACATACAAGTGTTCTTAAAATTAGAATAACCTGTAACATAAACTTTCTTTATTTCTTTATTGGATGACACTATCTCTGCAATGACGAAGGCTTTTTATCAGATTGACAATAGTAAATCATGGTGCAAAATTTATATTTTAAGACACATTCCTAAATTAATGACTAAAATATTGATTTTATGACAAAGAAAGTAGGAAATAAGTTCGCCTAGTGCTTTTATAACGATTTAGAAGATTTCATTTCACATGGATTCAAATTAAAAAAAATCCTCAAGAAGGATGACGTTAAGAGATGGATACCTACCTTTGCTATTTTGTTCCCTGGAGGTCTTCTAAGTTTTAAAGGAAGCCAGAGATACAGCTCAGTATTGTATGATCAACTACAGAAAACAAGTTCTATCTGTACTTCTGAACTGAACAAATATACTCATTTTATTCCGATTTTTGTATGAACTATTTGAGCACAAAACGATGTGTGATTATAGATTTATCCCGTAGAAGGTCACCCAAAACTTTCTGGTCGATTCCAAGCCTTACTTTTTGTTGCAGTAATGTGGTATCTCGCAGGTTTTGTTTCAAATATCATACATTGACATTTACTTCTATTGAATTACAGGACAGTATGTAGAATTAGAAAAAAAACCCAGACAAGATCTGTTTAAGAATGAGAAAATTGAGAGCTAAATATTGTCTGGTGGTTTCATGCGAAAGAGTAAGAGAAGTTTATAGTTTTGTTTAACAAAATATTAAAACTCATTTGTTAACCGGAACATTAATATAAATGTATTTTGTTTAAGGTCTGCCAGTGCAGATTTTTTTCTACTAGTGTAGATATAAAAAGATGTGGTATGAGTTGCAATGAGACAACTCTCAATCCAAGTCAAAGTTTGAAAAAAAAAATAACAATTATAGTTCAAAGTACTACTTTCAACACGTAACCTTAGCTTACAATGAAGAGCAAGATATAAAGCCCCCCCCCCCCAAAAAAAAAACCCAAACCAAACCAACAAAAAACAAACAAAACAAAAAAAAACCCAGTGTAAAACCATTCATACAGGCAAAACCAACGGTCTGATCTATACAGTACACAAAAATCGAGAAACGAGAAATACTTATAAACCACATCAATAAACGACAACCACCGAACAACAGGTACGTTATCAATTGGTGCAAATTTTCTGCTCTTCGCATTCTAATGATATTATCTAAAGATAATACGAAGCGATATACGTTTATGGTCTATGGTGTGTTTTGTGTACTGCAGTTTATCGTTTCGTTGTTTTCTTATTTTTTGCCATGGCATTGTCAGTTAATTTTCGACTTATGAGATTGAATATCCCTTTGATATCTTTCGACCCTCTTTTTAAGAAACACAGGTGAACTTTTCGCAAATAATTTCACTATAATAAATATCAAAATTCATTTTTTTGGCATAATGTAGAGAATATGCAAAGCAAGATAAACACAAGGAGAAAAATTCATATTGAGTTACAATACTTTTTAGATTTGTAATAGATACGAAGCAAGCTTTTGTGCAGAAAATTATGGCAAAGTAAGTAGTGCGGCAAAATAAAGTATGTATTTTTTAAGTTATTAGAACACAGGACCAAAAATTAAAAAAAATAATATCAATAGTGCCACAGATTGATATAACAATGAATTCACATTTCAAGAATTCAAAGAAGCAATAGCAGAAACAACTGATATCGTACGAGATAATGATAGTATGTTTCGTCATTAACATTAACTTTCTAACTTTTAAATATAACAAGAAAATGGGGAAAATGGTTAATAATAGACTAAGATAAGGGTTTTATTTTTGAAAAATTATCAATATACTCCGATCAGAAAAATAAAAGTACAATACTATAATACATTTGTCTTGAAAACGACATTAAAAAATCTTATACTATAAACCATTTAAGAATTGAATGCTTCTTTTTGTAAATTTATTGGGGTGTAAAAGCGTTGACCGAAGTACATTTTGTATGAAGCGCGGAAGCGCTTCATTCTAAAAATGTACGCACGGTCAACGCTTTTACAACCCTATAAAGTTACAAAAAGAAGCATTCAATACTTATAATTACATTTTTAAGCTAGGATTATAAAAACACGATTTTCATGAAGTTAAATTTTTAAATTCACCTGTGCACTTTATTGTGGGACCTCGTGTCATCATGAATGAAATGTTATTGTCTCATGCAACTGCTTACGGAATAACATGTGATGTGCAAATAGCCAATCAGAATAACGTATTATAATGAAACATACAGCTAATGTAATTATAAACACTTAAAAACCAGTGTACCTTAAAATTTGTTTTTGATTTTGTGTATTTCTCTGTTATTTGTTTTTGGCATAAACTAAAACGGTATAAGTATAACTTACAGATAGTTTGAAAGTGTAGTTACCTTTGTTGCTGTTTGATATGTATACATATTTTGAACGCTTGATTTGAGCTGAAGCATATGCCTTTTATACACTTTTGTTTAATACTTTTAAGCTTAATTGATATTGCTTGAGTCGACATCAAATTTTAAAAGAGATTTTGAGTTGTCTTGTTCTCTAAACTATCTTAGAATCATCTTAAGATGTCTCGGATCTGAGAGAAAAACTAAATTGATCGTTGAAATCGGGAACAGAAAATCCGGCAAATAAGATGATCTTTTTTCTATGAATAGATGAAAAAACAATTGGGCATATTAATCGATATAGTTATAAACGGTCTTAAAATTTACATATCCGTTTTTCAATTGGACTCTGCACTTTATATTAAAATCAACAGAGAAGCTTCGTGCAACGAACTGTTCTGTTCCTACTATTGACATATGATGAATTGTTTATATTGTCCGAAAATTAAGGTCAACGTGACAAATTCTAACTAATACATTATCAACCACCATATACGTTGTCTTTTTTAAATGAACAAGATTTTTCTTTCAAAGCTACGATAACCATACGAGCTTTTAATCTTTAATTATAAGTTAAGTTATTCCCGAAATAGAAGATATTTTTACATTTCCTTGATTTATTATAACCTCTCATATTCACGGACATGTCACATTGTTTTCTTGGTCTTTTAGGGATTAAGGATTAAGATAATAGTTACATCCTTAAATTAGTGAATAGGTTTTGTTGTAATGAAAATATGTGTGTTAATATGTGGTTTTGAACAAAAAGTGAACGAATGGCTCTACGAGTTTGTGAATAAATAGGTAAGAAAGTTAAATAGAGAGTGATCCCTATTAATTTGGAATTATTTGACAAAATATGCTTAAACTGTATTTGTTAAACACATACAACATAGGTAAACACATCTTGCTAAAGTATTCTTAAAGCAACCTTCGAATATTACCCGATATTAGACCTATCTGCAGATAAATGAATACTTTGATATGAATTTTTCTTTCAAAATTTGCTAATGGGCATCGAAACAAAAGCAATTGATGAGTCCTAAATTAGGAATATTTTAAAATACGTATAATTTCTAGCCAAGCTTTCACGAGGTTAGAATTGTTATGCCCCACCTACATGTACGATAGTAAAGGGGCATTGTGTTTTCTGTTCTGTGTGTCCGTTCGTTCGTCGGTACGTTCGTCCGTTCGTCCGTCTGGCTTCAGGTTAAAGTTTTGTTTAAAGATTTTGGTCAAGGTAGTTTTTGATGAAGTTGAAGTTAATTGAATCAACTTGAAATCTAGTACATATGTTCCTTGTGATATGATCTTTCTAATTTTAATGCAAAATTAGAGTTTGCCCCTATATTTCCATGCATGGTCCCCTGAACATAGAAAATGATAGTGCGAGTCGGATACCCCTGTACTATGGACACATTCTTGTTTTCTATTCAGTTTAAAACGACGAGAGAACTTAACCAAAATTAAACAAGAACTTGTTCGAGGGGATTAAAATAAAATATTTTTGAATTATTTCAAAACGAGTTATTATCCAATTATTAGAACCACGATTGTTTTTTTTTTAAATCAACGTGCGGTTCGTTTGATATCAGTTCCTCATTGGTTGAAATTCAAATGATGACGTGACATCTTGGTTTCCTCTGAATTTGCTACGGGCTTTATTTTTTTTTTTTAGAATAAAGAAATTAATATATGTTCGCACAGTTTAAATTTGAATTTGAAGTTCTATTAGATTAAGAACAGAGATATTAAGACCAATGACGTGCTAGAAATGCAGTAAAAAAGTCACCAACAAATAATATGTTTCTTTTGTGAAAATACATAGATTTTGGTCAATTCTAAGATTTTGGACAAACACATAAATATCATATTCATGTACAAACTACAGACAGACAAAGCCATATACGTATACCGACCAACCTTAATACATACAACCGTGCATACATACATATAACCATACATACAGCCATACAATCATAAAACCATACAAATACAGCTCCGCCTCCTCATCATTGTTTATTAAATTTGACACTGGTGCATAGTCTACATGCTAAATCAGTGACATTTGGTATGCAGTTGTGCAAAAATTTGCACCTCTCATTTTCCATTGAAATTGTGAAGCACCTTTCCCTCCTCATGGTATATTAATTTTGACACTAGAACATAGTTGACATTTTAAAACTTGTTTGGAATCACGATGAGGCATCGGTATTTTATATTCAGATGTAATAGACGTATTGACACTTTTCATTTCCACTGAAAATTTTTGGCTCTGCAATTTTAATCAGGGTTCATTGACTGAGTGTTTTCCATAGTTTACAAGTTCAAGTTTTGCCTTTTAATTTCAACATTTGCATTTTGCTGACTAAATAACATAATTACTGGACGTATCTCTGTCGCAACAGTTTATTAAATATACGTTATAAATACACATGGACGATGACCTATAAAAGTAAATGTCTGTGTCATTTTGGTCTTTTGTGGATAGTTGTCTCAGTGGCAATCATACCACATCTTGTTTTTTTTTTATATTGGTGGGATAAGAATTTAACCCGGGAGTTTAAACAAAATAAATTGGTAGCAATTTCGGACATATTCTGAAAATATAGTTTTAACAAGTTTTCATAATATTGAATATCTCCAACTATACATACATGCACCTGTAAAGAGAACATTGAACAAGAATGATTTTTAATACTTATATGACATATATTTAGATGATCATAGCAATACAACAATAGTTTGAAGATGGGGTTCGGAACACAACTTCGAACACTCTTATGGAAAAACTACACTTTAAGAAAAAGGCAGAAGGTGAGTTTAATTTTTATACATTATTGATCATTATCATTTATATATCATTGCACGAGAGAGAAAGCAGGGGCGAAAGATACCAGAGGGACATTCAAATTTATAGATAAAAAATTAACTGATAACATCATGGCCAAAAGAGAAAAAGTCAAATACACAAACAATAGTACACAAGACACCACATAGAAACTCAAGACTAAGCAACACGAACCCCACCAAAAATTGGGTTGATCTCGGGTGCTCCGGAAGGGTAAGCAGACCCTACTCCACATTTGGCATCCGTCGTTTTGCTCATGTAATTACAAACCGGTAAATATTCTAATTCGGAAGGTCAATATGTATTCAGTTGACATACATTATCATATATGTACATATACAATGTACACAGTAAAATAAATGTCCTTCCAATCTTGTTGTAAATGAACATAAAACTTTTTGATTTTTCACGGTGCGTCAGACGCAGTTGTTTTTATTTATTTTCAAAAGGAACACACAGACTCAAATTGGAAACGAAGGACAAAAAGAACTTGTACACGTCAGAAACTCGATTACAAACACAGACCTGTCCTTGTTTTTATTTTTTAATGTTTGTTCTCTTATATGTTCTGGAGTTAAGTACGACGTCCATTTTCACTGAACTTGCACATATGTTTTATTAAGGGGCCAGCTGAGCCCACCTCCGGGTGTGCCGGGTATTTTTATTGCTATACATTGGTAGCCTGCGCCTGTTATCTTCTCTTTGGTGTGGTTGTTGTCTCTTTGACATATTCCCCCTTTCCATTCTCAATTTTATGTGTCTTACAATGATCACGAATATTACATTGTCCAAAAGTACAGGTCTGGAGTTGAACATATTCCTCATATTCACCTATTCGGGATGTACAAGATAGTATATCATATATTCTAACATGACGTCCTTCAAACGCTTTGAGTACACACCCGTGGCAAAATATGAATATATTGCATTCGTTAACAAACGATGCTAGAATGTGGTATAAACCCATTTTTTTTATATGCATAGAATAGTGAATAGTTTGAGCATGTCACTTATTCTGTTTGCTCTGTTCTTTTACGCCAATCTAAAAGTGCGTTAATTTATGGGAACGGCAAAAAATGGCCTCCACCTAGAGCGCTTCGATTCAAAAAAATTGCCGTATTTGTCCTATTAGAATCGAAATAATTCATGGGGGCTTGAATATATCTAGATTTTACCACGGGTTGTCCCTTTATGCCGAAATGAAATGAAATGAAAACATGTTTATAGATAAAACGATGTGATATGAATGTCAATGAGACAACTCTCCATCAAAGTCACCATTTGTTAAAGTAAAAAAATATAGATCAAAGTACGGTCTTCAACACGGAGGCTGGGCTCACACAGAATAGCAAGCTATAAAGGGTCCCAAATATGACTATCATAAACCATTTAAACAGGAAAACCAACGGTCTTATCTATATAAAAAACGAGAAACACTTATGAACCCCATGTTACACATTTACCATAATTATTATTTTCGTTGTAGTTCCGATTGTTTTCCGAGATTGTTGTTCCATTAGTTTTGTTTTTAATTCTTGCGGTAATAAGAAGACAACCAGGTCTGATAGTTAAGCATACAGAATGTAAGTAGCATGCATATAAGATGTTTGTTATTTCAAATGAACGAGGTATTTTTATGGAAATATCAGAATTGTTCATGTTAATACCAGTATGCAATTAAGGAGACGTGGTTTGTTGGCCAATAAGACAACTCATATTTTTATTTATTTTAAAAATACTTTTATAAGCTAAACACCTCAATAATGAGACAACACAGTCTTTCCTTGCAAACAACAGTATATATAAGATTAATGGTTTTCTTTGATTTGAAATGTTTTGATAATGGTTATGACGAAGTTAAATTCAAAACTTGCTTCGGACACATGTACTTTTATTTCATTTCCTCGATTTGGGTACATACCACTTCAGGTGGACTGTAAGTTCTGTATGATATTCTAGAAGATTCTAAGTTTTCTTAATGACTCGATTCATAACATAAATTTCTTTAATTCCCCACTGATAGATTCGGAAACTACAAAAGATCAAACATTCATCATTCAAAGTTGACCGTAGATATACCAGCGTTCTCCGCAGGACCTTTAAGCATCAGGGTAATGTGGTGCTATCTGAAATGAATTTATGATGGTATATGCTATCAATACATACATTCACCAATTATCTTCTTTTTCAATGTACCATTTACATGTCTCTAATATTAAATGTTCATCGTCATGATTTGAATGTTTCGACAAGTGTCTACAACTGACTGTTTAACTGTTGTTTTATTATGTTAGTTAATGGCATTTTTTTATGACAGTGCCAAGTATTAGAAAACTAATAGGTTTTGGTACATTGATGACCTTTTTTAAATTTCATTAGGTCATTTTGAAGGCAATGCTATGCTGGCATTTGGCCCTTTCTTCAATCGTTAGTTTGTAATGCAGAGAACAAATGTAAACAGACGTTAACACCTGACGAAGCTGCTGGGAAGCAACAGGCTTTGTAAGTACATACTCACAAGACTCACAAGCTAAAATTTAAGGACCAAATTTTACCAAACCAGGAAAATTACAAGAAAGAAGGGCTTATAGGTTATTTGGACATAATTTTAACTTTTGTGGTAGGAAGTTTGCTATTCAGCTGTGTGTTATATTTTAATTAAAAGACTTGTTCACTGGTTTTATATTCCTTACCCAAACTCGTGGTGCTTTTTTTGTTTCTAATATGGGCATGCTCTTCCTCCCTCTGTCACTGAAAGTTCTTAGTCGTGTTGATGTTTTAGGTACGTCCATTTAACAAGAGTATTGCCTTACTATTATGAAAATTTAATTTAAAAAAACTCAAAACATGGAAAGGACATACTGTTTTACAAATTGTGACTTGGATGGAGAGATGTCGCATTGGCACTCATGTACCGTATCTTCTTATACCTATGTATTGACAACATTTACTTTGTCATTTCTTTTATCACTATATATATTGCTTATCAAGCCTTTGAATAAATGAAAATGGTGTTAAATTTAAAGTCAGCACGATGTAGCGGATTTTGTACATAAAATGTTTATATTTTTTTATATAGGATTCCTAATCTGATTCAAAACTTACTAACCCATGGACCAGGTATCAGCAGAATGCTTGACTTATTCAGAGATAGAACAGCAACAGGTTTGGATACTTCACCTCTAAAGGAGTAAATATGGGGTTCTTAAATGTGGTGAACAATTGTTCAAACAATAATCATACACACGCCTAGTAAACCATCAAAAATATTTACAGAATGACAATGGTGAAAAGTTTACATACCCTATCTATATTTGTGATATTTTGTGCCATAAAAGCTCAACATGAAGTGCGTGTAAGCGTGATATTCTATTGTTTACCAGGCGTGATACAAATCTTTTGTCTTTTGTTTGTGATTTAAACCTAGGAAACAAAGTGTATAATCATGAAGACCTCTTGTCTATTGTAGGGGGTCAAACTTAGGAAACAATGTGGTTCTATTTCTTTCTACCTTTGTTTCTATTGTAGGTTGTATAAACATATATGAAACAAAGTAACTTAATTAACGACAACATCAGTTTGTCTTTTAATGTAATTTATAATCTATTGTAGGTGGCATAAACATAGGAAACACAGTGACCAATTATGAAGACCTGAGGAACCAGATCAGTAATAACAACATCCGTTTGTCTCCTGGTGTGGTAGATCAATTACTTAATGCAACAATAAATCCATCTGTAAGTCTATCATTTGCTTGAACAGCAATTTTAGCGGCAATAATTGCAGAGAACAAATAAAGACAACAGTAGTATACCGCTGTTCAAAAGACATAATTCGATTGGACAGAAACAAATCCGGGTTACAACCTAAAACCGAGGGAAACACACTAATTATAAATTGCTACAATATTAACGTAAAGACCATTCAGCCACAATATGTGTAGGCTCTATTTTGCCACAACTTTTGTAGAAACCATTTAGTCCGATATATGTAGAAACCATTTAGTTCGATATATGTAGAAACCATTTAGCCCGATATATGTAGAAACCATTTAGCCCGATATATGTAGAATCCATTTATTCAAAACGTATGAAGCGACTAATTAGCCACAGTTTACTAGTATGTAGAGACCGTAGCCACTAAATATGTAGAGACAAGTCACAGTATATTTTTTTGAGATTGTAGCCATAATATATGTGAAGACTATTTAGTCACACTATATGAAGTGACCAATTAGTAGTTATATACGTAGAGCCCTATATTTGTAGTGACTATTTAACAACTATATATGTATTAACCATTTTGTACCAATATATGTAGGGAAAATTAAACCACATTATATTTAAGACCATTTTGCAACAATATCTTTAGAGACAATTCAACCAAAAAAATATATAAAAACATTATTTCCACAATATCCATTTAAACCATTTGACACAATATATGTACCTACAATTGATAAACTGGGATAACTACCAGTTATCTGTATAAAAAGAGTTACGTGAGTAATTTTCTCAATGCTCGACATTTTAACTGTTATGCCCATAATTTCTGAATTAACTGTTAAAAGAAGCAGTAGCAGGGCGATATTCGAAGATTTTACTACAATGCTAAATATCGGTTAGAAAATAAAAGTGATAAGAAAGCTTGTTGTTAACAGATATAATGACATATGCTATAAGTTTGTCTTTTTTGCCCATAGTTGCCAATGGGTATATTGTATGACAAGGAAGGATGCTATTTCAAAGGAAAAAAGAGAAAATCTGGTGATATTCAAAACACCAACACAACTGATCAAGATTTTCGTAGTCATCTGTGTGAAAGAGGTCAGTTCAATCAGAAGATTATAATTCCAACCCTGGCTCTCCAAGGAATAGTTCAGACCGAGATGTGTGATTTGTCCACAGGACATTTTGATGAGTTATATGGATTACTTTGGTCGGGAGTAGATACTGCCAGATCATCGGACGAGGTATTAATATGATTAAAACAAAAACAAAAAAGGCAACAGTAGTATATCGCTGTTCGAAATTCATAAATCGATTGAGAAAAAAATCAATCCAGGTTACAAACTTAAACTGAGGGAACGCATCAAATATAAGAGGAGAAGTACGACACAACAGAAACACAACACTAAAATGTAACACACACAAAAACGTATAATCTAACAATGGCCATTCTCCTGACTTGGTACAGGACAATTTAAGAACAAAATGTGTGGGTTGAACCTGTTTTTGTTGGTAGCCAAATCTCGCACTTTTATGGCAATTTTAAGTAAAACAATAAAATGACTATAAGAGTGATGGTCCTAGAATGAAGATGTTTGACCAGTTTTAGCATGTTTGCCTTTATGTCTGTTATCTTTTGAGTTGAAGTGACAAAATAAACCAACCTTTTAATAGCATTTTGACTTCTTTGGAAAGGATTCAGGGTTGGAATAGGAGAGTTTGAAAATATGTTTTTTTTTTCGATTCTGATTATTTTGTTAGTACCAAAATGTCATTGTTTGCAAGATGAGCTTTTTTTTGCTCCTTGGATAATTCTTTTATTGATGATTTTGCTCAATTGTAAGATTTTAGTTATTAACTGGTATTTTCAGTGGATTTAAAAAAAAAAATGCTACAAACAATATTAATTAAGAGGTTCATTTTATATTTCCGAGTACGAATCTACTAAGAATATGAAAGCACTTTTTATATAAGACAAACATGATATGAAAAAATCATACAGAAGATATCTTACCATACTCTTCCATGTATTAAACAGTTTTGGGAAACACGACAATGAGAAAAAAGACCTTTAAAACAAAAATATCTTAAAGACATTCAGAAGTCAACATACGGTCTTTAGCAATACGTTTGAATAAGGCGAATACATTAAGGTCAGTCACAGGCGTCAAATCACTATGAAAGTACACAATTCATGAACCAGACCGATTGTTCAATATGACATACATGTGTATAACGTTTTGATTTATTTAGATTGTGGATTACATGAAGCTAAATGCAAAAACTGAGTTTGGATCTGATCCATCAGAATTATTTTATTTATTCTTTGAGGTAAGTTAAAATAAATTTCATAGAAAAATAAAGACTAAATATATACATAAATAAGGCCGTTAGTTTTCTCGTTTGAATTGTTTTACATTGTCATTTCTGGTCCCTTTATAGCATACTATGCGTATGGGCTTTGCTCAATGTTAAAGGCTGTACGGTGACATATAGTTGTTCTTTTTTTTTGTCATTTCGGTCTCTTGTGGAAAGTTGTCTCATTGGCAATCATACCACATCTTCTTTTTTATATTTTTTTATTGATTGGAAACATAAAAATTGTATGAACTGCAGTTAAAAGGATTACCAGTCTTCAATAGATGAGCATTATTTGAATTTCTTAATAGTGACAAAAAGGTGGTTATCAGTTTTCAGTACAAGAGGTTTTCAATTCCTATAAATAAAAAGTAAACTAAATATCTTAATGATTCCATCCTTGTGCTTGTCTGGCTTTCCGTGTTTCTGCTCAAGTACCTTTTAATAAAAACTCCTACTTGCTAGATAGTCATTTAGGAAACTGAAGACATTTGTAGGATGTGTATACAGATTGTAGTCTGGTTCCATCATGTTGATTAGAACATGTTTAAAATCGCTCTCTTTATCATTGCAATATGGGGATATAGAGTGGCAGGAATGGTATTTGTTTTTTTTCTCTCTAAAAACTCTTTTTATTTACTGTTTACCTTTGGTAGGTTACAACCTCATTCCAGGATTATCAAATTGACAGAAATGTTATTACCAATAAAGAAGATCTTCCAAACCAGTCACATGAAGCTGCAATGAGGAAAACGATCAGCAACTCTGCCATTATCAAGAGTCTGATGTGTGGCGGAGAAACTGCCAAATGTAGACCTGGATATTATATAGCTGGATCTAGTTGTCTCCCCTGTAAGATAGGAACATACCAACCTAATGTCAATCAGGGGTCCTGTATACAATGTGAAGATAACTTAAAGACTAATTCTACAGCATCTACCAGTGAAAACGATTGTCAGGGTATGTCTGATTATTATTGTTCAGTTGGAATTTCGAAATGTGTAAGAAGCATGTTACAGAAATTACAATTCAATGTCCGAAATTATAAACAGCTCTATGCATTTTTGTTGTTATATGAACTAGCAGGCGCCACACATATACTGAAACAACTTTAAGGTCACTATATGTCTATTTAATCTATTGTATGATTGTGTTACCGTTCTTGACTAACAATAATGTACATTGATATACTAAATGGGCCGGTCATGTTGTTTATTTTTATGTAGTGAGTTTTGCATTTATAAACCACATAGAATAAAGTATGATATGATTTTTTATGAAAATTTTATGACAACTTTCTTGAATATAAAGAAGCAAACTTATAGATACAGTAGTGTATATTCTATTTATGTAGTAAATTGTGGATCTGGCCAAGAGGGTGCTGGTGAATGTTCCAATTGTAAGTCAGATTATTATAAACCATCAGCAGGGATTTATCCATGTATGAAATGCCCTCAGAACACAACATCTAATCAGGCCAGGACACAATGTAATATCTGTAAGTACCAATACAAGTTGAAGGTATTATTAAAATTTTATTTCTTACTTTTTTTTGTGAAACTTTGGTTTAAGTAGAATTATTGATATATGAACCTTATAGATATAAGTTAAGTTGAAGCATTATTTTAATATCTCATTGTTTAAAACCATGAAATCCGTTCATCATTAATGATTTTTTTTATACTTCTGATAACATCTATTTCAGTTGTTGCAGAACATTTTATCAAAGTGCAATTAATAAGTTATTAACGAACTCTTATTTAAATTGGTTCAGACGTTTTACTGCGACCATTACGAATTTGGTAACCAATACATTATCATTACGTCTGAACCCATATAAGGACATATTTCGCGGTTCTGATTGTGATAATTAAACTAACGTGAATTGGCACGGTAGGTGATGCAAGCATACTGGGAGACGCTAACAAAAGCGACTCATACGTTTTCATTTCCTTTGGAATAATGCGATTCCCTAAGTTTTTGTTTGCTACTTTCATTTACCTTCTTGGTCGATCTCTGAGATTTAAACATACATAAATTACTGATGATGGATTTCTATTAATGCATTGAATTCAAGTTGTTTTTGTTTTACATGACAATGTATTGAATGAAATAGAAATTTGTTTTTTGTTTTTAAGAAATCAAATGGTAACCACAAAAACATATCAGTCTACATGAAAGGTGACAGATTATAATAGCGAGAGTAGTAATTATTTACCTTATTTTGTTTTCAGTGGATTGTGCTGCTGGGTCTTACATAGATGGCAATAATTGTTCTACTTGTGGTTATGGCACATACCAGCCTAATCGTGCCCAGACATTTTGTTTGTCATGTGACTTCAACAAAAATACCACTTTCACCGGATCTGACAAAAAAGCAGATTGTAAAGGTAATTACAAATGTTTTGCATATGAATGATTTAAGTAAATAATTAAAAAAAATGCAAAATATCCAACTACTAAAAATCAACAGGTGACAGGACAACATGTTTACAATGTACAGGTCACATGACCTCAAATAAAAATGACAGAACTAAATATATTATCTATCTATTCCAGTGTACTGTGGTCCAGGAAAGGAAGGGACAGATACATGTACTCCGTGTAAAGATGACTATTATAAATCAACAGGTGGCAGGACAGCATGTTTACAATGTACAGGTCACATGACCTCTACTAAAAATGACAGGACTAAATGTACAGTTTGTAAGTATTTTTGAAGATCGAAGATGTGGGTTGTTTAACAGTTAGCTGTTAAACGTAATCACTTATTGATAATAAATATATATATGAGACTGTTTTAGAAAAAAGAAAATGAACTTTTCTAATCGTAAATTAAAAGTAATCGAGATTATTCCACCAATAGAGTCAAGACATATAGGGCATTTTCAAAATGCGTAGGAAAACATGGTAGCGTTGTCATAATAAAGTGAATGTATTTTGATATTATACAGTATACTGTGATCGTGGCTATTTTTACAACACTGCTGAAAAGACTTGTCTGCCTTGCCCAGAAGGGGAGTACAAAAGTGGTAGAGGATTGGCAAAGCAATGTCAGGCTTGCACAGCTCGATATGAAATAATAGGCAACCCTGGAACACAGTGTAAAAGTAAGTACATGTTTCACACATGTCAGGCATGTAAAGCTTAATATGAAGTGATAGGCAACCCTGGAACACAGTGTAAACGTAAGTGTATGTTTCACACATGTCAGGCTTGTACAGCTTAATATGAAGTGATAGGCAACCCTGGAACACAGTGTAAAAGTAAGTGTATGTTTCACACATGTCAGGCTTGTACAGCTTAATATGAAGTGATAGGCAACCCTGGAATACAGTGTAAACGTAAGTGTATGTTTCACACATGTCAGGCTTGTAAAGCTTAATATGAAGTGATAGGCAACCCTGGAACACAGTGTAAGCGTAAATGTATGTTTCACACATGTCAGGCTTGTACAGCTTAATATGAAAAGATAGACAACCCTGGAACACAGTGTAAACGTAAGTGTATGTTTCACACATGTCAGGCTTGTACAGCTTAATATGAAGTGATAGGCAACCCTGGAACACAGTGTAAACGTAAGTGTTTGTTTCACACATGTCAGACTTGTACAGCTTAATATGAAGTGATAGGCAACCCTGGAACACAGTATACACGTAAATGTAGCTAACCATTGAACACAGTGCAAAAGTAAGTATTTGTTTCACACATATATAAGTCTGACACAGCTTGGTATGAAGTTATCGGCAAACATGTTTTGTGTGCCTTTTTTTATATCTTTTTGAAAAATCAACAAACTTGAGAAAGGAATGCTTTATATCATGCCAGTACAGATGCAGTGACTCCATAGTTGAAAAAAAACCATTGGGAGCAAATAGTCAATTAGCAGCGGTATACACACACTGCTTTAAATAAGGGAAACAACGCTTAAGTACTATAAACGATATTCCCCTAGCGCTTTCTTTCTCGAGTTACCTCGTCTGGAACGCTTACAGCCAAACATTTGAAGCTAGGCATGTGTAGGTAGCAAAACACATGAAAAGCTTAATGACTAGTCAGAACCAACAAATATAGTCAAAGACAATATATGATCAATTTGTCAATAGGAGTTGAAACAGGAGCACTGACTACTGAGCTAATGATACACTCGGAGAATTAATCAATAGAAGCAGCGTAACCAATCGAATGTGTATTTTTGTTCCTTTATTTTAGATATAATTAACTTTATTGCAGGAACAGCGTGTGCTGATTTAATTGATGAATTGAATTCCGATAATTTTGGTAAAACTATTTGGAAACAATTACAACCTTTATTGGAGGGAAAGATACCATATGCACCAAACACGTTAGCAATCAATGATGTTATCAAATTAGTAAGTAAAGGAATTAATGTTAATATTAGTAGTACAGACGTGCTGCCATAAAGGGTATGGTTTTATTAGTCAAAAATATATTAGAAACTGTAAAATACCTGGTCAGTACTAGTACATACAGGAACAGAATTTCTCTTAGAAAAATTATCTTATGTAAAATCTTTCCATATCAAACAATGAGTTAAATCAGGTTAACATCTTAATTTAAAACGATTGTATTATTTTCCTCTGATATATTTCAGGCAAACAAGACATTCGAAGACCTCTTCATATTTGTTGACTTGGCAAGATCATGGGAAACAGAATATAATGTTTTGTTAAACTATTTTGAAACTGACCCAGCAATACAAAATCTTAGAGTAAGTAGCAATAACAATTATTATGATTATGAGGATAAATGTATTGATAGGTTGAAAATATTTTCGGTGAGTATTTCGATTTTTCAGGAGGATTCTTTACATATCACGCTTCATATTGTGACGATGATGGTTTTTTCAATGTCACCTCATTTGTAATGTTAATTGAACAGGATAAAAATTGATGAGTTTCATATACCTTAAAATCATGTTTAGGGTTCATAAATAAACTTACATTTTTGAGTCCAAGAATTTCAGTGTTATTCGTCTAGCATAGCCCTTGTCTTTGAACTAATTTGTTTGGCTTAGCTTAAATTCTGTATGCGTTTTATGTATATGTTTCTCTCAAGTTATCATGAATAATAGGAAAACTATATTTGTTCTACATGATAACTGCGAGTTAACATTGCCGCTTGACATGGTTCAGCTGACCTTGATCTCATTTAATTGTCAGTATTCAACGTAATGTTTTCGTTTTAAGATTCAATAGGTGAAATATAAAATGTGAAAACGATGTATGTTAGGTGTGCATCTCCATCCGGCAGTATCATCTGACCATGACCCCATTTTAACTCATCTCATTCAAAACAAGTATAATGTATTGCCATCACGCTTTGCGGCGTATACTTAGACAGACATCTTCTCTGTAACTGGAATCTAAATTGCAACCAAAACTGAATTCCGTTGTCCTTCCATTGCGCAGCTTAAAATGAAGTTTGATGAATCGAATGGTCATCTTTCATACAGAAAATCTCAAGATGCAAATATAAACTACTGTTCATTTCATTCAAAGCTGTCATATTACTACCTTTAGATGAGGATTATATTATATATACATATGAAGGCAACAGTAGTTTACCGCTGTTCAAAATTCATAAATCGATAGAGAAAAAAACATTTCAGGGTTACAAACTAAAACTGAGGGAAACGTATCAAATATATATATATATGTTTAGTGTTTTACGCTACTATCTGTAAAAACATATTATAGAAAGAGAGAAACTTTGAAAACCAAAAAATGACCGTATAAGAAGTTAACATTCGAAGATAATTATTACAATTTTGGAGATTTTTTTGTTTTTGGTCAGAATCATTAAAAAAATGAAGAAAGAGAAAATTGCAAATTTAAAAAATAGATCATCAAGAAAGATCTACAATTATGTAAAACTAATGAAATGGTCAGTTGACATATTATTGGAATTAATGACCATGTTAAAGTTTTTGATCCTTAGTAAAAAATAAATCAATTACAGACATTCAGTATTGAACATGTATTGTCGTTTCTAGATTATGGGAATTCGACTAGGTCATTTGGAAATTGTTTCTACCTGTTTCAATTTCCAAACGTTAGGCATGTAAATCATTTGAAAAATGTGAAAACGGTGAATGTTAGGTGTGCATCTCCATCCGGCAGTATCATCTGACCATGACCCCATTTTAACTCATCTCATTCAAAACAAGTATAATGTATTGCCATCACTCTTTGCGCGTATACTTAGACATACATCTTCTCTGTAACTGGAATCTAAATTGCAACCAAAACTGAACTCCATTATCCTTCCATTACGCAGCTTAAAATGAAGTTTGATTAATCGAATGGTCATCTTTCATACAGAAAATCTCAAGATGCAAATATAAACTACTGTTCATTTCATTCAAAGCTGTCATATTACTACCTTTAGATGAGGATTATATTATATATACATATGAAGGCAACAGTAGTTTATCGCTGTTCAAAATTCATAAATCGATAGAGAAAAAAACAATACCGGGTTACAAACTAAAACTGAGGGAAACGTATCAAATATATATATGTTTAATGTTTTATGCTACTATCTATAAAAACATATTATAGAAAGAGAGAAACTTTGAAAACCAAAAATGACTGTATAAGAAGTTAACATTCGAAGATAATTATTACAATTTTGGAGATTTTTTGTTTTTGGTCATAATCATTAAAAAAAAATGAAGAAAGAGAAAATTGCAAATTTAAAAAATAGATCATCAAGAAAGATCTACAATTATGTAAAACTAATGAAATGGTCAGTTGACATATTATTGGAATTAATGACCATGTTAAAGTTTTTGATCCTTAGTAAAAAATAAATCAATTACAGACATTCAGTATTGAACATGTATTGTCGTTTCTAGATTATGGGAATTCGACTAGGTCATTTGGAAATTGTTTCTACCTGTTTCAATTTCCAAACGTTAGGCATGTAAATCATTTGAAAAAATGTCCATCATCACAGTGTTTAAACTATGAAGTAAAAAGCTGGAGTCTGTTTCTCTTAATATTATGAAATAGTAATGTTCTATGTATGTTGGCGTTTGTTTTTGTTGCACTTCAGTTTTCCCGTTGTTTCTTTGTTTGCCTCTTTTAGTTGATGTTTTTTCTAGGTTTTAGTGTGCAACCCTGATTTTTTCTCTCTCAATCGAATGATGAGTCACTGATAAGTCTTTTGTAGACGAAACGCGCGTCTGACGTATGTATCAAATTAAGTCCTGGTATATATGATGAGTTTATTTGAACAGCCGTTAACTACTGTTGCCTTTATTTGATTAATTTCAAATATATTGATTGAATGAATAATTGGTTCTATGTCCATGAATTTAACTTTTTTTCGTTAATACGAAATAGGTGATGTATATATCTATAGACAACAATCTTATAAAAAGCTGGGAAATGCCAGTTTATCGAGGGAACAACACGTGTATTGCTGCCGTTCATCTTTAAAGTTATTTGAATAATAGCTAGCATGCCCTTAATGTGGACTTTTGAAATTGGTGTTCATCCTTATCTGAACCATATGTTATAACATGAACAAATTGATATTGGAAGGTAATTAATTATTGAATTATGTTTTAGAAAGTAATTTTGTATTTCAGTTGTGATTTCATGTTGATATTATTACAAACAAAATCAAAAACGGTATGCCATAGTTATTTTTAGTATTCGGTTATGCTTATATGTTCATTGACAGACCTGACTGAACAACTTCAATTTGCTGAATAACTGGATATTTACTTATTACAATATTTACAGAATTTCACATGTTCTGAAGTATGTGATAAACTATGGAGCGAATATAGACCAAGAGCTTGCGTTGACAAACCAACACTCTGTGACAAGAATCCTAACTACAGTCCCTGTGAGTCTATGTTTAACTTTCTGTACAGTGGTACCGATATTAACGTTTATAACTATACATGGAAGGATGTTTTAGAGGATGTTAACAGTGTACTAGAAATGATTTCTAAATATGAAAAGGTAATTTACTGTAGCAATTAGTACTCATTACATCTTTAAATGCACTGTTTTACTCTCCTAGTAGAAACCATTTTTAACAATGTATTTTTCTTTATTATTTGTTAAGACATATAAACGTTTTATTCTCAAATTTTACCTGTATACAACTACCATAGTCGTGCAGTAACAGGCTAAGGTTCCTTTTTACAAAATAAACCATCTATTCAGGGGACATAAAAGGCAATAAAAATGCATTCCATTTTTTACCTTGGATTTACAATACTAGTAGTGTAACAAATGTATCCATATAATGTTAGTCTAGAAGTAATGTATCATTTTAATTAGCTGTGCTTTTTAATACTAAATGTTGATGTTTTCTAGGTAATTAATATAAGTCGCGTAAATGCATTTTGGACTGCACTAAATAAAAAGAAAACTCTATTCAATAATCGACATTAAATCTATAGAAGTAACAATTTGAAGCTTTATGTATAAACAAATATAGTTGTATATAATTACTTCTTTTAAGATGTAAACCAAACTGTTTTAAATATTCTCTGGGTCTACATGTGGTATCCGTCGTGCTTCTCATTTTTGGAAAAGGCTGACGGGATTGTTATTGAGACGATAAAAATCATGTCCGTCTTCATCATTTAAATAGACATTTCATAATGGTCAACTTACTCGTGATGGCGTCCTTTAAATTGTCAAAGGAAATCTCTTGGAGTTCTTGGTTTCCTGTCTTCTTTGCGAGCAGCAATTAAAATCATGATAGAAAATGCAAGCCTTGGAAGATCGTCTAAACTTGGAAATGTAATCTTTCGTTTTAAAGTTTTGTTCTCATTGTCAATTTCTAGATGAAGATCATAAACATGATGCTTCATATTTAATGGTTCTGATCCAATTTGATTAAAATAATATATACAATGTATCTCAAACAAGACCTTCTGATGGATGTAACTTATGAGGTACATTTTAAGTTACTTAAATGTAATACAGAAAGCACACTCTCATACCACATATTAAAGGGGCACTAGCTACGAGATATCTGAAAAATCTTAAGTATCTTTTGTTTTTGTTCAATCAATAATGAAAGTGAAATAGTGAAATAATACTAGTAATGCACTTTTAGCAGCCAAAATGGTTCAATTTTGTCAAATTAAGCGAAGAAACATTTATAATTACTCATTCAATTGCAAGTGAATTAGTCGACCTCAAGAAATCCGTATTCATGTGAACTTCAATTTATCACCTAGCTAGAGATTGACAACGCATGCATTATACGTGTACAGGTTGTTTAAAGAAAAAGAATGTCAACAATGAAATTGAAACTACGGTAAATAATTTGATTACTGATTCGATTTATATACAATCATTCTTATACGGTTAAAACAATGATTTACATAAATTTTCAATCTATAAGATAAAATCAAACAGACCTATAAAAATCCAATTGCACGTGTTGGTTTAATCTATTCATATCGTTATTTATGTTTACATAGCTTATATGGTCATCTGAGGTCAAATCAATAGTTAATTAGATGGCTTCTGGGCAAACACACACACGAAACGAACTTACATATTGTCTACACCATGCTCTGTATACTGTTTATTTTAGACTTTTGGTAGTTTGGATACATGTTTTACATTGTTATAAATCAAATATGAGAATTTGGGTCAAATCGGTGACCATGAATTTGACAGCTAGTGCCCCTATAACTTTGCACCAAAATCACTCAACAAAAATGAGTGTTCATAACATATTTTAATTCCTTTAATTTCAGTGTTTTGTCTTTGACAAGTTTGAAGGATTCAAAACAGAGCATGAACTAACAATAAGAAGCTTACAATTGATCGAACAGAAAAAATACTTAGGAGGTAGTATATACACTTTTGAGATAAGCTTATAACCTGATAATGTAACATAAAAACAACATGCATTTTGTAATTTTTTTCTTGCAATTATTAATACCATGTTCAGTTCTATAATCATGGATCTTTAAAACTTTTTTTTTTGAAACACAGAATTTGTTTAGAAGAAGTCAGTTCTAGGTCTAGCATTTTAACTAAATAACGACGACTTTAACACGTTTCAAAGATATTAAAGATATATCAATAGATCATGTTTTTCTCTGACATTTGTACACTTACATTAGTGATTGGATGTTTATTAATGAATATTGGAGTCTAAAATTTCTTTTATTAGTTGTTATTGACTTTGATAAAGCATTCAGAAAACGCAAGATCTCTCAGATCTGTTTTATTTTTTTTGTGTTAAGTGTTTTGTTAGATGTTTTTTCTGCTTTTTATTGTGATAAGTAAAGTCATTTTGTTGCTTTATATCATATTAGTATTTCGTTTATCGTTTTTGAACATTATTAGTTGTCAAAGGTACCAGGATTATAATTTAGTACGCCAGACGCACGTTTCGTCTACATAAGACTCATCAGTGACGCTCATATCAAAATAGTTATCAAGTCAAACAAGTACAAAGATGAAGAGCACTGACGATCCAAAATTCCAAATATAAGGCTTAGGTGATCTATGCCTTGGATAAGAAAATCCTTAGTTTTTCGAAAAATTCTAAAGTTTTGTAAACAGGAAATTTACAAAAATAACCACATTATTGATATTCATATCAACACATAAACAACGCAGTTAGGATTGCTTGTTTGAATAATTTAACATTTGTCATTTCGGGGCCTCATACCAATTGTTTTTATTTCTATATCAATGATGTGTTGTTATTTTTATCCAACAGCTATTGTATTTGATGAAGATCATGGAAATGGACTCGAATCACATTTTAAATATTCCATCAGAATGAACAAGGATCGTGTAGATAAAACAAATAGAGTTCAGGATAAGTGAGTATTATTTATTAACGATAACAAAATTATCACTGACAAAATTTTATTTTTCTGTTTTGAAGTTTTAAGAAGTTCCTTTTATTCTTTCATCTTAGAAAAGTAAGTCTACACTGCCATACATTTCTGTCCAAAGTACAAAATGATACTAGGTTTTCTCTCTGTGTTCGTACATAATTTTGCATGGATGTTTTATTTTTGTCATGTGCTCGCTATATACCGTTGAAGTTTTATTTTTTGCTCATTTCTGACAGACTTATTGGATTCGGGTATTTTCGGACCTTCTGTGATAATTTAATGTTATCAACATCTTTTATTCAATGAATAGTTGTTTTTGTTCATTTGTTCTGTAAAGAACAGCTTTTTTTACTCTGAGATTAACCTTGAAATAAATACTTCTCTACTAATAACCTTGTTCTGAAAAAGGATTTTTATATTTTGTTTCCGCTAAAGAAACGTTAATATTTGAATCAGTGTTTAACATTTATGTTTCAGATCTCGGGCTTAAATAACTATCAATAGGAACTTTGTTTTTACTTGTACATCATCTTATAGTTACACATTTACTTGCACCCACTTAAAATAGTTCAGAAAATTACGTTAAATTTAACAAATAGTTTTTACCAAGTCTGGAATATGACAGTTGGTATCTGTTCGTTTGATACGTTTGATCTTTAAATTTTGTCAGTTTTTTTGTAATTTTACTTTTTATTGACATCTTGACATTTCTGAAAATGTGTATTTTTAGGTACTGGAGACCAAGACCTAGATCTAAACCTGGAATAGATACAAAATATGTAACATATGGGTTTGCCTTTCTGCAGGATATGATTGACCATGCTTTTATAAAAATCCAGACCTACAATACATCTGATGTGGGAGTTATCACACAGATGTTTCCATATCCATGTTATATCCAAGATAAGTAAGTTATTATCTGTTACAGATATTCATGAATAAAGTTTGGAATAAGATTCAGTTTTATGGGATTTTGGCTAGACTTTGTTGTTTGTTGCAGTTGGTCTTTATTTATGCATGAGTACTAGTACTTATTTTACACGCCAAAGTTGGGAGAACTGATTGCAACTCTGCAGTATCATAACTAATTAAGTTGCACACATTTTACAAGGGCTTCTCTCTCATTTTGAATTGTGCCAATGATGGTAAAGATATAACTTCTCCACTAAAAACAAAATGCATGTTGATCAATCAAACAAATAACAATCAGTCTAGTGTATTGGTATAAAATTGTTAAAATACATTTGTTTTAGCACAGTCCTTCATAAATTCTATTTTTATGAAGAAAAACAAATAATACCAAATGATAAGTAAATTTATAAAGAAATACTTTTCTATGTAAACAAATTAAGGCAGCAGTAGTGTACCGCTATTCAACAATCATCAATCGATTGAGCGAAAACCGAGGAAAACACATCAACAGTAAGAGGAAAACAACAAAACTACAGAACACTGAAGTGCAACAAAAACCAAACGACAATGCGACATACATAGAAACGAATTACTAGATAACAACTGCAATTTCCCGGACTCGGTACAGACATTTTAAGAAGCCAAAAATGGTAGGTTGAACCTGGTTGTGTGGCTAGCCAAACCTCACGTTTTTTGGCAATGTTATACTAATTGAAAACGTTATCATACCGCATTTCTAGTTATCTAAATAACAATTATAACTTCAGTTATATATTTAAGTGGAAAATTAGTTATCCTTTTTGTATTTTGAAAATTTTGCTTTACTATAAACAGAATAGATTCACAGGTAATTTGTTTGTTCGGTCATTCTTTTTATTTCTACACATGTACACTGATACATTTTATTATAACATCTACAGTTCTATCTGTTAAGAAAACGACGCCCATTGTTGACAGTGATGATTTAGGCCAAAATATTTGAAAGTCCAAAACAAAATACAAACATCAAATAGAATAATAATCACTTCTGCACTGCATAGTCAATACATATTTACAATCTGTTACATTTGAACTTTTGAGACGTATATAACCAAAGAAGTTGAAGAACGTATGAAATTTTAAACCTTTAGAATTATTGTTACATAGATTTGGCAGCGCCGTTTCTCTAACGTTGCCATTATTTCTGGTGTTAGCCTGGATGCTAACTGTAGCCATGATATGTAAGAATATCGTGTATGAGAAGGAGATGCGTCTGAAGGAAATAATGAAGATTATGGGATTAGGTAATGGTGTCCACTGGCTGGCTTGGTTTATTGATGCCTTCGTTGTTATGTTTATATCTCTGATACTGATGGTTATTATTTTGAAGGTAAGATATAGCATGCCCACATTTATATTATATTTTAATATTTACGTGTATTATTTTTCCCCCAATTTCATTTTCTTCATCGTATAAACACATTTTTAAACTGATTTCTGGTCTTACTATAAAGCTATTTGTTAATAATTTTCATTTTCATTTGAAGTCAGTTACATCACTTTAGTGTTCAAAGGCAGCAGGCTAATTATTTTTTACACCAGACATAAGTCTCATCAGTGACGCCCAGATAGTTAAAATACAAAGTTGAATAGCAGAGTACATGAACCTAAAATTCCAATCAAATGTGCCAAATACGGCTACGGTTATCTTTTCTTGAATAAGAAAATCCTAATTATATTGAAAAATTCATACTTTTGAAAACATGAAATTATAATATAAAAATGACTAAATAGTTGATATTCATGTCAACTCCGAAGTGCATTCAATGATTTAACTTTATGATTTCAGGCTGGAAAAGTTGTTGAACATTCAGACCCAACAGTTATCCTATTAATATTAACAGCATTCACAGTGGCTACTATATCACAATGTTTCCTCTTCAGTGTTTTCTTCTCCAAAGCTAACATTGCAGCATGTGTCAGTGGTATTTTGTACTTCATGTTGTATTTACTATACCCCCTATGTACTCTGTGGGAGGAACTATTGACAAGTACACATAAAAGTATAGCTGTAAGTAAAATATGTACTCCATTATGTGTTAAACTCTTTCTTTAGCTTGATGACAAGTACACATAAAAGTATAGCTGTAAGTAAAATATGTACTCCATTATGTGTTAAACTCTTTCTTTAGCTTGATGACAAGTACACATAAAAGTATAGCTGTAAGTAAAATATGTAGTCCATTATGTGTTAAACTCTTTCTTTAGCTTAATGACAAGTACACATAAAAGTATAGCTGTAAATAAAATATGTACTCCATTATGTGTTAAACTCTTTCTTTGGCTTGATGACAAGTACACATAAAAGTGTAGCTGTAAGTAAAATATGTACTCCATTATGTGTTAAACTCTTTCTTTAGCTTGATGACAAGTACACATAAAAGTATAGCTATAAGTTAAATATGTACTCCTTTATGTGTTAAAAAATAGAAAAAAAATCACAAAAATACTGAACTCTGAGGACAATTCAATACGAAAATTACCTAATGAAATGACAAACCTCAAACACAGTGGAATTGATAACAACTGCCATATTCCTGACTTGGTACAGAAAATTGTGGATTGAACCTGTTTGGTTAGCTAGCTAAATCTCTTACTTGTATACCATCTTTCTTGAGCACATGCAAGTCTAGCTGTAAGTATACTGTGGACTAGGTCTCCTATTATATATGCTGTGCTGTCTTTAGATATTTTGTGTTATTATGGTTTAGTAATTCATGGGAGGAGCTGATGATAGGTATATATAAGTCTTTCTTTACGTTAGTTTTGCACGGGAGAGATTTCACAAACATTTTATAATCTGAATCTTGATTAAAACTTTCTGTAATAATTCTTCTAAACAATCGAGATTCGATTATTTAATTTCTTGTTCACAGGCTAAGATGGCCATGTTAAGAACAAATCAAATTGCACATTCGTTCTCCTTTTCACAAATACAACAAATAATAAAGATCAGTATAATAAGAACACACATAACAAAAGATTTTGTTTTCTGCTCTTTTGTCTTTTGTTTTGTTACTCTGATACATTCACAGTTTCCATTCTTTATTTCATTTACAATATTTCTTTTTATAACAGGGTCTGTCGTCCAGTGTAGCCTTAGGATTTGCCTCTAGTTATGTAGCTAGGTATGAGGAGCAAGCCATTGGTATCCAATGGAGTAATATTGCCGACACACCTCTTGTACATGGTAATTACAGCTGTTTGAACTGTATTATCATGATGTTTATTGATGCCATCATATATGGTTTGATAACATGGTATATAGAAGCTGTTTTCCCTGGTAAGTAACATATCTTTTTTTTTTATTATGCAGATGATTATTATACATGTATCTCCAGGTGTAATACCACCATTGCTTTTCCCCAATTAGTCTTTGTTATATTGGCCTTTTAAAAACAATATACAGTGTTTACCTTTATTTAAACCAAAAAAATACTGTGAATAAAGTTTAATCCTTTCCAGTGCTACAGGGAAATTTCACACTACATTTTATTGCATATAAGAAAGTAACCATCACCGGAAGTAAACAGCCCAACTTTAAAACTGTTATTTACTGGTTACCGGCTTTGGTAACTATGTAACCTCAACTATCCAAAATATTTTATTAGACCATCAAATAAAAAAAGAATGATGCTTTCAGACACCCAAGACACATGTTTATGACTCATAAAAAAATAAGTGCATTGAAATGCAGGGTTAATTTTCTACAACTGTCAAATTCAAGGGAATATTTGTTTAGAGCTACTTTTGTATGCAAAAGCTAAAATCACAAAAATACTGAACTTAAAGGAAAATCAATATGGAAAGTCCATAATCACATGGCAAAATCAAATAACAAAACGCATCAAAAACGAATGGACAAGAACTGTCATATTCCTGACTAAGTACTGCATTAAATTGGTCAATTGTTGGTTTAATTTTATTGGTGTTCTCTTAGCTAAATGGTAAACCCGCGTATTGTTTTTATATCCTTCTTGTATCTCAATTTCAGGTCAGTATGGAATTCCAAGACCTTATAATTTCCCTTTTCTCAAGTCATATTGGTGTAAGCCATCTATATCTAAAGATAAAAGAGAACAATACATGCATTCAGTGTCAACTAAGGCACTAAATCAAAGTAAGTATTTACCTTTAATTGACAAATGTATACATGTTTGTTTATTAATGTTTTCATACTGTTAATCATCAAACATTAAGATTTTACAAAAAGACCAAAGCATTTTTATTTCAGTGTGGTAAATGCGTTTTTATGTATCATGTGCAAATAAGATTTGAATATAACTAAAACATTGCTCTGTTTCTTTGTCTTAGCAATGCCAAAGTATATTTAGATATAGTTTTAAATGGTAATGCAAATTTATATTAAGATATAACTTAACAAAATGCCATATTCGTTTCTGCAAAGTAGTGCAGTGCTTTTATATATTTCAAAAACAAATGCCCTGTTTTTCTCTCACTAAAATGGCAAAGCCAAGATCCCTTCTGCAATGAAATGCCCATGTCAATTTATGTATTTCTAAACACAGTAACATGTTCCTTTCCCCAAGGTAATGCCTATAGAAGAAGAGCCAAAGAACAAAAGAGTGGGTGTGTCCATCAGAAACCAAAAGAAAGTTTACAAGGATGGAAACAAAGTAGCAGTGGATGGTCTATCAATAAACTTTTACGAGGGACAAATATCATCATTTCTGGGACATAATGGAGCTGGCAAGACAACTACGATGTCAGTTTAACGATTGTTTTGGTGCAACTCAATCTTAACATTTAAACTATAGATTAATTATAATTTTATTTTATCAATGAATATATGTATTTAACAAATGTTGTAACATGTTTGATGTTGTGTTTTTTTTTAAAGTTAAACAAAAGGTAAAATAAATGATAAAATGATGACTAAAGTTACAAGAGAACCCAAACATTGAAATGTCAACCTGTTTTGATTTTATTTTAATTTCACCAAATGAGTACGTGTTACATTCCAGCCAAGTCTTTACTTGAAATTCTGAAGCCCTGTGTGTAACTTGAATTTTTAACCAAGTGCTGTAGTATCTTGCCGTTGGTTTGATAATCCATTTTATTTAAATGTATCGACTCATTCCATGACGTAAAGCAAATATTGAAAAATGTTACCTTTCATCTGGGACTATTAACTTAGTATGATAGCCCCAGCGTTCATACATTATATTCTAGCTCAACAAATCGAGTGAAAAGTATATAAATATTTTTTTTACAGGTCTATACTGACAGGATTATTTCCTCCCTCAGATGGCACAGCCTTTATCTATGGTCATAATATACTGACCGAGATGGACACTGTCAGGGACAGTCTTGGCATGTGTCCACAACACAATCTGCTGTTTGATAAGTAAGTGTAGAAGTATCGCCACTTATCTATTATCATGATGTATTGACACAAGGTAATGCTTCGTGGTGTAGTGGTTAGTGCATCGGACTAATAACACAAAGGTTCCTGGTTCGATTCCCGTTCGGGATGAAAATTTCAGGAACTCAATTTTCGGCTCTCCCTTGACACCATTTGCGAGTATGGTCTTGAGGAAACAATGATAGTCCGTCGGAAGGGGACGATAAATGGCTGACCCGTGTTAAGAGAGAACCATATCTCTTGCACGTTAAAGACACCCTTGTAGATTTCGAAAAAGAGTAGGCTAATGCCGCTACAAGGCAGCACTCGCGCCCGCAAAGTGGAAAGGGATTAATATAAGTTGAAAAACTTGTTTCCCAATCCACTATAAATAAATATGTTTAAACTAAACTAAGGTAATGCTGTCAAGAAATGCCTTTGAGTGTTTCAATGATAGTTTTTTTTTAAATCACAAAAAGGTTTATTTATAGCCATAACAGACTTACGGAAATAAATGTTATCAAGAACAGATTTGAGGTCTCTACAACATGATGTCATATTTGTAAATAAGACATTATTTAAGATGTACAAAATGTAAAAAGAGTTATGGTCAATTTTTGTATAAAAATAATGTATCGTTCAAGATATGCGCGTAAATTTTGGTATACAAATAACGTATCATGTAAAATAAGTGTATTTTAGTGTTAATCTATGTATACTAGTCAACAAAAGAAACGATACACGACTTTGAAATAAAATTTATCAAAAAGTATTAAATATAAAAAAAAAATGAGATACACTTTTTTAAAAAGCTTTCATTTGCAATGTATTCACATGTGATAATGAAAATCAAAACTTGTTGGAAAGCATCTAAATTCAGTGTAAACGATCGTAGGGTGCAAATTAGTTTTGCGGAAAGTTGAATAAAAAATCGACACATAATTTTCTAAGTTCTAAATGAAATTTCAAATTTGTTTAAAAATATTCAATATGCTAATCAAGTAATGTTCATGTTGTAAGTAATGGGTTAAAATATTGTTTTTTCAAATTTTTGGGAAAAAAAGTGTTTTTTGAAATCCGAAAAAATGCAAAAATATTTTTTTTATTTTCGTCTCAAATCAATGCTTTAGATATGAAAACAACACACAGTAAATTTGGAACCTTTCGGATAAGTTTTAAGATTGTTACCGTTTTTTCAATATCACTTTAAACATACTGTCTATGGTAAATCAGTTGATAATGTATACATTTTAACGATTTCTCGTGGGGACAAACTTTGCTTAACAAATAAACGAAGAAACTGTATGATTTTTAAAAACAACTTGATGGCAAACACTGTCTTTACCTTTAAATTAGAGGTTGGCATCATTATTTGGAACTTCTTTTTTTTAAATTGTCGTTTTATGTAAATTTTGTAAAAAACAAAAAATCGCGAAAAAAAAACGTCACGAAAGGAATTTTTTTTTTTTTAACGGATTTATATTTCCATAATGATTAATTATTACTACCTTCATTATTGGTCCATTGAATGGAAAACTTTATCTTTAATTTGAAAAAAAGTCTTGTATCGTTTCTTTTGTTGACCAGTATATGTGTACACCACATACCATATTTGATGGTGCTATTTCAAATCCTATAACTGCACAATGTTAATAATACTCCACGAGTTGGCTCGAGTATATAAGTATGGTAATTCATGGGTCTTCTTCCAATGGCAATCCTTTGTTTAATTTGGCCACTTGTTTAGCAGTGCTAACCTATTGTTTTATTGTAAATGTATTCTCGACCTGAACATGCATGAAATATTTCCAATTTGACGATAAGTATATAAGTAATCAAAAGTGTAAATATATGTGGAATCCTATGATAGTATTTGAGTTAGATGGTGTAGGTTTGATTTTGAAATAGAATTATTGACTATTATGGAAGTATGATTATGGAAAACTATAATTGAATATAATAACTATGAAAACAATATTTGCCAACCTTTAACTGTTAAACTTTTTTGTATGGCATTTTTACAATAGAGGTGCTTTGAAGTGACACCATTTATGAAGTGGACTACACGTGGTTGTGATTAATTTATATCTGACACAAATTTTGACTTTGTCATATCATGCGGATTGTGCATCATTTCGTATATTTCTAAATGTTTATGACTTCACAAAACAAAATATAATCAAATTACATCTGTATGATAAGTTAATCTGATAAGTTGAATGGAAACTAATGAACAATAAATCTTTTTTTTATAGACTAACAGTTGAAAAACATCTATGGTTTTATGCCCGATTGAAGAATCTTGAACCTGAAAAAGTTAAACAGGAAATGGCCAGAATGATAGAAGATGTTGGATTGCCACATAAAAAGAATGAGTTATCTTCGTCCCTCTCTGGTAATCATAGTAACAACGATAATAGAGTTATATACAAATACTGGTTGCAATTTGATAGTTATAAGAAGCAGGTTTTAACCTCCTGCAGAATTATTTGGCAACATATATCAGATTCGTAAATGTCATTCTTGAAGATTTTGAAGAATATTTTAAGTCATTTGAGATATGTTCTTCTTTTCATAACTGCTTCTTCTGTCATGGATCGTTTGATGACAGAATGCTTTAATACCTGTCTGTTGATGACAGAATGCTTTAATACCTGTCTGTTGATGACAGAATGCTTTTATACCTGTCTGTTGATGATAGAATGCTTTAATACCTGTCTGTTGATGACAGAATGCTTTAATACCTGTCTGTTGATGACAGAATGCTTTAATACCTGTCTGTTGATGACAGAATGCTTTAATACCTGTCTGTTGACTTATTGGCAGATGTTCAGCTTCTGCTCATAAAAACGATTTCTTCGTTTATATGACTGGCTTTTAACTCTTTAATTCTCCTATTATTATAGATATACTTCTGGGAAAGAAGCCATGTTTTCTAAATAATATCCACAATTGGTTTTAACTTTCTAGATAATTGATATGGAAAAAAGAAGCACTTGTTCACCCAACAGGATAATTGAGACAATGCACAGCTAGCATTTCAAATACTACAATTTTCGTGATAACTCTTCAATAGAAAAATTAAGATCAACAGTGTAAATTACCAATGAAAACATTATTAAACGTTATTTCCATACATTGTCTGGAAATTTTGCCATGACCATGTAATCTTTAAAACGTATCGGGCCAGACATATGTAGTTGTCAGCATCAATATTCGAAAACTAAGTAATAATAATGTTCTCATTAGACCGAATTTTACTGAATTTTTACTGCAAATTAAAGAAAGCCGTTAACACAAAATGGGGATATAATACTGACTCTTACGTTAAACTAGAGCTTAATATTTGAGGAACACATTAAAAGAATCTGGTTATTGATGTAGGTTATAAAAGTCGAACATGGGGCACCTCAAAACCGTTTATTATGTCCCATTTATGGGCATTATGTTTTCTGGTCTGTGCGTCAGTTCGTTCGTCCTTCCGTCTGTTCGTCCGTTCGTCCGTCTGTCCTGCTTCAGGTTAAAGTTTTTGGTCGAGGTAGTTTTTGATGAATTGGAAGTCCAATCAACTTGAACTTGGTACACATGTTCCATATGATATGATCTTTCTAATGTAATGCCACATTAGAGATTGTTCCGCATTTTCACGGTCCACTGAACATAGAAAATGATAGTGCGGATGGGGCATCCGTGTTCTAGGAACACATTCTTGTGTGTTATAACTTGAGATCCAATTTAACCAATTCGTTTCATATTTTAAATGATGTTTCGCGTGACAAAACTGAGAGGTACCTTCAAATAGACGTTTTAAAATTTGAAATTCATGTTATGGTCCTGAATTAGTTGACAAAAAATGTGCGTTATGGCATATTCGTTACGATTAATAAATTATCCTTATCAATAAACTATCCTTATCAATAAACTATCCTTATCAAATTGGAACATGATTTTTTGATGATAAGATTAAAGTCGAGTTTGATTTTGACGATTTTAACTTGAGCCGATCAGGATTAATGGTCTTTGATTTAAAGGCAACAGTAGTATACCGCTATTCAAAAGTCACAAATCGATTGAAAGAAAACAAATCTGGCTTCCAAACTAAACCCAAGGGCAAAACATCAACTATAAGACAAAAACAAAGGAACAACAGGAACACTGAAGTGCAACAAAAACAAACGCAAACATAAATTGAAGAAACGAACTAAGATTGATCTTTATGTTGTTTTCATGCGATGAATTATGAACCTTTCAATCAATTCCTTTCGTGTTTGTTTCTGAAGACAAATGGGTTCAGGTTTGATTTTCAGTTTGAACGTATTCTGTTCATGTGTTGTCATTTTCTTGATCAGTTAACAAGAATAAATGTAAGATAAACCTGGTTTGCTGTGATGTTGACAGATTCTTGTTTGATTTCCTGCAAAAAGTCACCAAAGGGGATTCGAATGTCATGTGTTTTATTTCAATTGTATATCGTAAGATTAAATGTTTTTAACATGAGTTAAGTTGTTTTTTTTGTTTTTTTCTTTGTTTGACTTTACATCTTATGCTTTTTTTTTAAAACAATTACCATATTAAATGAACCCTGATATAACAATAAAAATGGATTCAAGCGTGAAATCAGTTAATTTCATAGCAACCGAAAGCATGTAATATGTATTTATAGAAGCATTTTTGAATATAAGTGTTTATTTGAAGGTGGTATGAAGCGGAAGCTTTCTGTAGCTATAGCTTTTGTTGGTAATGCCAAAACAGTTATTCTTGATGAGCCTACAGCTGGTATTGATCCATATGCCAGGAAAGAGATTTGGGAACTCTTACTCAAACTAAAAAAAGGTAAATGTTTAGACTAGTTCTCAGTTTATATTGTTTTCTTTCATTTTACTTTCCAATGTTGTAATTTGGCACTTACGTTATCATTAAGATAATTCTAATATTTAAAAACATATGAAGAAGAGCAAGGTTATTGATTGATTAGTTTAAATTCTATCTAATGATGGTTGTTCTTATGTTATAGCTTTTTTCTTTCTGCTTTATGATGTGAAGCTTTTTCATTCCCATCTGAAAACGATAAAGTAATACCTCACAATTTGAGCTTTATCCTACAAATTTTTATTCATTAATGCAATTTCTTTAGATAAAATTAGATTTTACAGATAACACTATTTTTCATATTTCCTCCTTTAAACCAAAAACAGCGAAAATATAAAACATTAGACATCTTACGTCTAAAAAAACAAAGACAGAACCATGGGGAAAAGTAAAATCGAAACATTCATTAACTAAGTCCAAAACAAGTAACTTTTGAAAATCTTACAATGTAAATATTCAATAAAGTCAAGGATTGTTTGCGTTTATAGGAAGAACGATTATCCTGTCTACACATCACATGGATGAAGCCGATGTACTTGGTGACAGAATTGCCATTATCTCACAAGGTAAACTATGCTGTTGTGGTTCTAGCCTCTATCTGAAATCACAGTATGGTAATGGATATTATCTGACCTTAGTACAGGATGATGGGAAGGGCAACGGCAAAGGATTTTCAACCCGAAGAACTACAGAACTTATTCTTCAATATGTGAAGAATGCACAACTTGTTGAAGAGAGCAATACAGAGCTCACCTATCAACTACCAGCAGAGGCAGCTCATTCGGGACAGTTTGAACAATTATTCGAGCAGTTAGAAAGATGCCATAAAGATATGGGGATATCTAGCTTTGGTATATCTGATACCAGTCTAGAGGAGGTTAGAAGTTCTTTCTTAGCATTTCATGTCATAAAGATATGGGGATATCTAGCTTGGTATATCTAGAGAGGTTAGGGGTTTATTCCCAGCATGTCATATCATAAAGATATGGAGATATCCAGCTAGATATATCTAGAGAGGTAACGGGTTTTGTACTTCTTCGTTACGTTTGTTGTTTTTGTGGTGATTAAGATAATACAATGTTGACTGCTGTACCCCTATTTTTGACATTTTTACCCTTTGTGGCTGTTTGTTTTGTTCACGCATCGTTGACAATATAATGGAATTTGATGCGACTGTCATACAAGTGAGAGGTTTAGCTATAAAACCAGGTTTCATTCACAATTTTCTACATAAGAAAATGCCTGTACCAAGTCCGGAATATGACAGTTGTTATCCATTCGTTCGATGTGTTTGAGCTTTCCATTTTGCCATTTGATTGTGGACTTTCCTTTTTAGCTCACCAGGCCCTTCGAAGTGAGCTTTTCCCATCACTTTGCGTCCGGCGTTCGTCGTCCGTCGTCGTCCTGCGTCGTTAACTTTTACAAAAATCTTCTCCTCTGAAACTACTGGGCCAAATTAAACCAAACTTGGCCACAATCATCATTGGGGTATCTAGTTTAAAAAATGTGTCCGGTGACCCGGCCAAATAACCAAGATGGCTGCCACGTCTAAAAATGAGCATAGGGGTAAAATGCAGTTTTTGGCTTATAAGTCAAAAACCAAAGCATTTAGAGCAAATCTGATAGGGGTAAAATTGTTTATCAGGTTAAGATCTATCTGCACTGAAATTTTCAGACGAATCGGACAACCCGTTGTTGGGTTGCTGCCCCTGAATTGGTAATTTTAAGGAAATTTTGCTGTTTTTGGTTATTATCTTGAACATTATTATAGATAGAGATAAACTGTAAACAGCAATAATGTTCAGCAAAGTAAGATTTACAAATAAGTCAAATGATCGAAATGGTCAGTTGACCCCTTTAGGAGTTATTGCCCTTTACAGTCAATTTTTAACCATTTTTCGTAAATCTTAGTAATCTTTTACAAAAATCTTCTCCTCTGAAACTAATGGGCCAAATTAATGCAAACTTGGCCAAAATCATCATTGGGGTATCTAGTTTAAAAAATGTGTCCGGTGACTCGGCCTACCAACCAAGATGGCCGCCACGGCAAAAAATAGAACATAGGGGTAAAATGCAGTTTTTGGGTTATAACTCAAAAACCAAAGCATTTAGAGTAAATCTGACATGGTGTAAAATTGTTAATCAGGTCAAGATCTATCTGCCCTGAAATTTACAGACCAATCAAACAACCCTTTGTTGGGTTGCTGCCCCTTAATTGGTAATTTTAAGGACATTTTGCCGTTTTTGGTTTTTATCTTGAATATTATTATAGATAGAGATAAACTGTAAACAGCCATTATGTACAGCAAAGTAAGACCTAAAAAGAAGTCAACATGACTAAAATGGTCAATTGACCCCCTAAGGAGTTATTGTCCTTTATATAGTCTATTTTTAACAATTTTCACAAAATTTGTAAAATTTTACTAACATTTTCCACTGTAACTACTGGGTCAAGTTCATTATAGATAGGGATAATTGTAAGCAGAAAGAATGTTCAGTAAAGTAAGATCTACAAACACATCACCATCACCAAACCACAATTTTGTCTTGAATCCATCTGTGTCCTTTGTTTAATATTCACATAGACCAAGGTGAGCGACACAGGCTCTTTAGAGCCTCTAGTTGAATTTTCCTCGGAGTTCAGTATTTTTGTGATTTTACTTTTTATTCCCAGCATGTCATATCATAACGATATGGAGATATCTAGCTAGGTGTAACTAGAGAGGCGAGGGATCTTGAGTATTCTTTAATTGATAAGGGAACAACTATTTACTTCCCTGCAATAAGCTAGATTCTTTCAACCAAATATTCTACAAATATCTGAATCATTCAATGACAATTACAGCAATGAATTTGACTTAATCCGTAGGGACAGAAATTATATATTGGTACAATAAATTCTTTCAGTATTTGAAGGTGAAAGAAAACATCACGTTATTAATTTCGTGCACGATGTGATTTTTATAAACAGGTTTTCCTGAGAGTAGCTGATGAGACAGGAGTTGACGAGAATGATGAGACAGGAGTTGACGAGAATGATGAGACAGGAGTTGACGAGAATGATGAATCAAAAAGGACGAAATTAGAGAGGGGAAATTATAGTATGTACTAGTTTATATTTACATTACATAGAGATGTTATAAGGATGCATCATTTTAATAGACAGTCATCAATCAGACGATGTTTTGTATCTTTTGATTTCTTGGCATTTTTTTTAAAAAGAAAGACATCTTTCATTTCTTTATTTTCACTTTCAGATATATATTGATGATGTCCTGTACCTCAATAATCCGTGTTTTAGTGGCAGTTGTATCTACTATTGTTAGCTTCTTTCTTTTTAATTTATTCGTTGTAAAAAGCCACACAAACATGCATACATTAAACAATAATTCGGACAACCTTATTGACAAAATATTCTTAGCAAAACAAATTGGTGAAGATGAAAAACGTGCAATGAAATTAATTACTCAAAATATTAATTAACAATCAAAATGTAACAAATAAATTTGCTGCAATGTGGAAGTTAAATAAATACCTGGCACAGGACAAAATCATTAATTCAGGTAATCAAGAATCCATGCGTTATTCAGGTCTCAGACAGGGTAGTAGTATATAATGTGACATTCCCTGCTTAGTGTTAATATCTTCTGCGACTTCGACTGAAGGAATATGACAAACGAAGATGTGAATGCCATGTATTCATTATTATTCGTTGGATATCAATTTTCGTGGGTTTCGTGGGAACAGGTGAACCACGAGTTTAAGTGTTCAACGAAATACAATATTAGAAAGCTATTTGACTATTTTTCATGAATACAGCCATCACGTTTAGCATATACTGCGTAGCATTCAGTTTTAGAGTAAGTCATATAATATTTTTACTTTCTAAATTAGATTTAGTTAAAATAAATAGATATAGGACAGATTTGTTCACAAAAAAAGGATTATGTACCAAGATCAAATACTGATTGTTTTCACAGTATCAGTTCCAAATATTGAAAAGGGCATCGAGACGTGCTTTAGCCATAAGGACCATGAGAAGCACACAGGATTGAAACTTAAACTTCAGCAGTTTAAAGCTATTTTTATCAGAAGGTTCCAGAGACTAAGACGTAACAAGAAAGCACTCTTCTTTGAGGTATATTTTTAAGAAACAATGTGTTATTAATTTTCTGTAATTATGCATCTTAGATGTTTCTAAATTAAAAACTACCTGCAAATAATTTACAATTCTTTGACTTTTAACTTTACTACATTTAATGCTTGCTCGAATTACAAGTACAAAATAGCCTTTTTAATTGATAGTCAAATGACTTAATTAAAACTATTTGATTATATTACATTTGTTATTTACCATTTTGCAATACAGTGATCTATTTTAGATTATTTTGCCAGTATTATGGATATTGAGTGACATGACCATAGTAACTAATCGACCACCAGCAGACGGTGAACCTCCATTGGAACTTTATCCATGGTCGTATACATCTTTAAAAGAATCACTTCATCAGTATACATTCTTTAGGTACATGTACGATTATTTTTTCTGATAAGACATAATACAACTGCTGTATTTTTCACTGTTATAGCTATAATTAGTTCACATAGAAATGATACTACATATATATAATATTGAACTATAATAACAAAACAAAGTGTGAAATTTTTAGAGACCGTTGATAATATAGGGTTATTGCATGAATATTGGGGAATATTGTCCCGAGTAGAATTTTATATTGCACGAGCTTGTGAGTGCAATATATTGTTGTATAGCAATATAATATTTGAAAATGAAAATTGGTTTAAACTTAAATATTGTCAATGATGACGTCATAATTTTAAAGATTTTTTGCACTAGACTTAGTGCATTTATTGCACACTAACATTTGGTTACTTCCTGTGGAAAATATTATATTGCTATTCAATAATATCAAATACAAATAGAAGTGGCTTACTAAAATGAAGTTTTGGAATCATTGAATGGAATGTATGTTATATACACCGTTGATATCAAAACTGTTTAACTTTACAGCAATGACGGTAATGAAATTGGTATTGGTGCAGACTTAACAAAAACGTTACTGACAAAACCATGGATTGGCAATAGATGTATGGACCCAAAGATTAAACCAATCAGGTTTGCACCAAACTCTTAAACTTACTACCGAAAAAGAAAAGTTTTTGTTTATACTATATAGACTTTATTAACAGGGGCACAATCACATCTCTATTAATAAAGTAGATTAGAAAATCGGTAAACTATTTTTACAATCGTTTTAGTACTCGATAGGTAATTCTTAAAACAATTTCTTTTAACCCAAAGAGAATATGTCCTTAAGTAAAGCAGAATCCTGTTTAATTTCGACATAAATTTCTTACTCAAAATTGTTTTTAACATTCTTTATATATTTCCCTCCTATCAACTAGACCTTTTCTACTCCGAATTTCAGTCCAGTAGTCTTGGTCTAAATTTGATCATCAAACACATGTGCTATTAGAATAGCAACCCCTAGATTTAGAGTTTGTTTAATAAGAATAAATCGAGTGAGCAGATATGCTTTGAAAGCCAGTCAATCGTTCCAAGACCGAAGAATTCTTTTCATATGTTTCCTTTGCATTTGATCGAGTTTGATGACATTTGATTGAAATTTTGTAAGATTTAATATCACCCTGAGAAACCATGAAGCCTGTCAATACATTAAACTTGGCAGCTTGTTTTTTTTAGAGTATAAGAATACATCCTTTTTATTTTCTACAATGCATATTTTGTTTAAATTGCTTATAAGAAAAAAGTAAAATCACGAAAAAGCATGGAAATGATTGAAACAATTAGGCATTTGGAGTACAAAAGTATCTCAAACGGAATGATGACGTTTGGTTTTAAGTTACTAGTACTTTTTGTCAGCGTTTGTTTTACATTATCAGTAAGTATTATTTTTCAGTGGATATTCCTGTAGAAAAGATAGTTATGAATCTCTGTGGATAGAGGATGGTAGATTGACTGGGTATGATCATTTAGACTTTCCACAATGCGACTGTTCTAGTGGATTTCAAGTATGTCCGTCAGGTAAACACTTTATGAAAACAATTCTATTTACTAGTTAACTCTGTAAAGTATGGGAATTAACTGTCACACGGTCACTATTTTAGTGGATTTCAAGTCCTTTCATAATTTACATTTTCTGTTGGTAGCAAAAGTTGTCAAGTAAAATAATAATCACACCATCATTTTAGATCACATGATTAAGAACACATGATTGCTTACAGGTCAGGTCACCTCTCTCTTTATCAAACTTCAAAAACATCAAATTAGTTGATTACAGTGCAATGTCAATAAAATAAGAAGAATAAATAATATCATATTAAAAGAAAGATGGGGTATAATTGCTTTATTTGGATTTATAATACACCTAGATGGCAATCAATACCATCGGATACCTAATATATGATGTCCAGTTAAAAAAGTTTTTTCAAGAAGTTCTAAAAACAGACAACACATGAAAATTTGAGCAATTTGTAGATTGGTAAAAAGTAAAATGTTAAAAATACTGAACATCGAGGAAAATTCAAAACGGAAATCCATAATCAAATAGTAAAATCAAAAGCTCAAACACATCATATGAATGAATAACAACTGTAAAATTCCTGACTTGTTAAACATAAGTTAGGCCTAGGTTGACCATGTAAGTATTTATTCTGCAATTGAATAAATATTTTCAGAAATATTTTTAAACACATTTCGGTTAAATTTACCTTTAAACATTGGCAGGTGCTGGAGGTCCTGAACCACCAAAGAAACTGCTACCAACAACAGACTATCTTTATAACATGACTGGTCGTAACATCAGTGATTGGTTGGTCAAGACAATGAAGCCGTTCCAGAATAAGAGGTAACACCACTTAAAATATAATTGCTGAAGTTATCATTCTTTTTAAAAGGGAGGCAAAATCAGTGAAAGCCATATACTCACACATGTATTTTTAACAAATACCAGATTCTATAGTGGGTATAGTATCTTCGAAATTATAAGGCATTGAGATTTTTTTTCTCAAGCAGAACTGGAATATAAAGAATAGGGACAACATATTATTTGTTTATGTGAAATGCTGCTAGTGATAGAGACAAACATCATGTCGCACTCTATGTCTGTCTATCCATCTGTGTGCCATTCTAAATATAATCTTCTCTATCTTCAAGCAATATCAATCAACATATTATTGTGGAATATCTGTTCTCTAGGAAAAATAACTGACCATTAGCCAGTAACTAGGTATTGCCACAATTCAAATTACACATTTTCTCTGATTATTGAAGATGTGTAATTTTGCTCTCATTGAACTCTACGTACAGTGATCTAAAATACTTATATCCACGTCCTTTGAACTCTAGTGGATTATTGCTTCGTTTGTAATCATACCACATCTTCTTAGTTTTTTTATATTACAACTCCCTCATTATTGGTTGGTCAAGACAATGATACAATACCAGAATTAGAGGTAACACCATCTGACTTGTAACTGCGAAATTTATCATTTTCCTGCATAAGAAGAAGAAATTTACTTGTATATGCAACAAATACCAGATTCAATATATCTGTACAAAGTCAGGAAAATGACACATTGTTATCCATTCGATTGATCATTTATTTTGAGCTTATCCTTTTTGGGCATTTGTTAAGGAACTTTCCGTTTTGAATTTTCCTCGGAGTTCAGTATTTTTCACTTTTTTCCCTCAGACAAAGTTGATCCAATTTAGTTTTGTCTGTTATGTTCATGACAGTTAGATTTTCTGTACTCTTCGGTGTTTTATTTTCTTACTGAATTCATTGACTAGGTATGGTGGATTTTCATTTGGAGATGTCAACAATATCAGCTCAACACTGGACCCAAGCAGAATACGAGAGACGTTTGAAAACATCCCTCAATCTGAATTTTGGTATGACCTTTTAAAAAAGAAAATTCTACAAAAGTCTATTACACAGGATACTACCAAGGTATGAAGTTGAAAGACATTTGTTATTCTACAATAGTTTGATATCAGTAAGGTCTCTGTCGAGGTCTATAATGGGCGCTGATCAACTTTTTTGGCTGGTATTGTATCAAGTAAAAACGGATATATTCTGACAATTTACAATGTAAGCGATTTCAATTCTACGTACATTTCTTGTAGGTTATAATTTTTTTTAAAGGAAACAAGCAATATATATTGAAGTTATTGCAATTGGACGGATAAAATATGCCCCTCTTTGTGACATTGGAAACTCTTATCCTTATAGATTATCGTTGATCATCTCAACGAGATTGATTTTCTCGTTTGAGCCGGATCGTCGAAAGAGAGAAAAGCAATCGAGTTGAGATGAACAATGATAATATGTCGATCGCTATTTTACCTATGACTACGTTGTTATTTTCATGACAATGGGTACATGTGTCCTTATTTCTAGAGATAATTTTTTTATATCATATGACTCCGCTGAGAAAGAAAATTATCAGTCAGCAAGATCAAAGTAAAATTTCGTAAAATAGCAATCAGATGTTTTATTCAATATACATTCAGCTTTGATAACACATTGTCAACACAGGTATGGTACAACAATGACGGTTGGACAGCTATTGTCTCCTACATGAACGTGATGAATAATCTGATACTACGTAGCCGACTGAACCCTGGCCAGATCCCAGAACAGTATGGTATAACAACAGTAAATTATCCTATGAATGCAACTGTGCAACAAGTTACTGAAGAAATGCTGTAAGCCAATACCATTGTTAATAAAGATACATATTTCAACAAAACTTAAAAGTTAATAAAAGGATTCATCATTTAAAATATCAGGATGAAATTCCAGTTTCTTAGTTAAAATGTATCATTTGAAGCAATTCTATGACGACTTCTCATAAAAAAAAATATGGCTTAATCGTCGTAGTTTTAGAAAAAAGTTTAACCTAAATTAATTTCCAAAATGCGAAACAGTAGATAATTCGAAAAGAATAGTTTGTTATCAGTGCACTTCTTTCTTTTTGTAGAGCCGATAGTATTATAGATTTGATCATGGCTATCTGTTTGATATTTTCCATGTCATATGTAGCCGCTAGTTTCATCTTGGTGTTGATAGAAGAAAGATCATCTGACTTCAAACATTTACAATTTGTTAGTGGTGTCAATCCATTTATTTACTGGCTGGCAAACTTTCTATGGGATATGGTAAGTAATATTGTAATGAACTGAATAACGGTTTTTTTTGTGTTTAACGCCACATTAAGCACTATAACCTGGTGGTAAAAGAGGGACGAAAGATACCCGAGGGACAGTCAAACCCATAGATGTTACTGGTTGAAGCAATCGGAGTAACCGGAAATAACCAACGCCCGTCGTCATAAAAATTGAAAATCATAGTCAATTAATAAAAAATCATCTTAAAGGGGTATATTCAGTAAAAAATCTACCGTCGACTTTAATGTTAATCTATTTCTTGAATTAAATGTATACCTGATTTACCTTTAGAAATTAGAAAATTTCATCTATCATTCATGAATGTCTAAATGAAGCCCTATCATTCGCAACAATAAAAAAAATAGGTTCATGTGGCATTTTTGGGCATTCACATGGCCTTGTTTACAAACACTGTAGTTTCGCACTTAATTCCTTCACCTACCCCCATTACTTTTCAACCCTGTAGTAAAAATAAGTTGGTACATTCAGCATTTATTTTTTTCAACTCTAGTTTTGATCCATCTATCAAAAAATATTTATTACAAACATTATCTACCAATCAGAAGAGAACACGACTTTAGTTTTATACAGAAAGCTCTCCCCCAAATGGGCGGTCCCTGATGAATTATATGTATTTACTGAATTTACCCCTATAGATACTATAGATAAAAATAATTACCTTTAAATATGCCTTTTTTGGCTAATCTTCAGATCACGAAAATGTGAATATTTAATTTCGATCTCTGTCTACATAATAACTGAATTAATTAATGATACATGTCCTACCATTTGACAATACTTGATTTTTTGCCCTTGAAATGATGCATGATAAAAAAAATCAGTATTATATATAGCTATCAAAGGTACCAGGATTATAATTTAGTACGCCAGACGCGCGTTTCGTCTACTTAAGACTCATCAGTGACGCTCATATCAAAATATTTATAAAACAAAACAAGTACAAAGTTGAAGAGCATTGAGGATTCAAAATTCCAAAAAGTTGTGCCAAATACGGCTAAGGTAATCTATGCCTGGGATAAGAAAATCCTTAGTTTTTCGAAAAATTCAAAGTTTTGTAAACAGCAAATTTATTAGAAACGACCACATTATTTATATTCATGTCAACACCGAAGTGTTGACTACTGGGCTGGTGATACCCTCGGGGACGAAACGTCCACCAGCAGTGGCATCGACCCAGTGGTGTAAATAGTTATCAAAGGTACCAGGATTATAATTTATTACGCCGGACGAGCGTTTCGTCTACATAAGACTCATCAGTGACGCTCATATCAAAATATTTTAAAACCAAACAAGTACAAAGTTGAAGAGCATTGAGGATTCAAAATTCTAAAGAGTTGTGCCAAATACGGCTAAGGTAATCTATGCCTGGGATAAGAAAATCCTTAGTTTTTCGAAAAATTCAAAGTTTTGTAAACAGGAAATTTATTAAAAACGACCACATTATTTATATTCATGTCAACACCGACCGAAGTGTTGACTACTGGGCTGGTGATACCCCGGGGACAAAACGTCCACCAGCAGTGGCATCGACCCAGTGGTGTAAATAGTTATCAAAGGTACCAGGATTGTAATTTATTACGCCAGACGCGCGTTTCATCTACATAAGACTCATCAGTGACACCATTTGACAATACTTGATTGTTTGCCCTTGAAATGGTGCATGATAAAAGCAATCAGTATTATACCGCTGTTCAAAAGTCATAAATCGATTGAGAGAAAACAAATCTCAGTTACAAACTAAAACCAAGGGAACACATCAACTATATAAGAAAAAGAAAGGTTCAACATGAACACTGAAGTGCAACAAAATACATAGAAACGAGCTATTTGATAACAACTGCCATATTCCTGACTTGGTACAGGACATTTTAAGAAAAAATGGTAGGTTGACCTGGTTTTATGCCTGGCCAAACCTCCCGCTTATATGACAATGTTGAAATAATAGACTCATAGTAAGTGTCTACATAAAGATTGTTGCTTACATTTAAGGTCCCATTAACAACATTTGTTGTGACATTAATGCTCGAAGTAATGAATCTCCATATCAAAATTATCTTAAATTTGAATAATCAAATTAGACAAGAAGTGTCCATTTATTTTATTTGTTTTTTTTGGCAAACGCAATCAAGATATAATGTTTCGCTATTACGAACAGTAAGGACATTAATGCAATAATGTCCTTATACTTAGTCCTTGACTACTTTTAAGTTATTTTTCTCTATTTTATTTGGTTTATCTTGTTTTAAGTAAGTAAGGCACCAGAAACGTCAACTGAATTATGTCAGCATGTTCTGACAACACAAAAGATTAAATACAATTTAGTATTTGATTGACAGGCATTCAATAAAACACCTGACCAGGGCCGAATAAAAATAGCATTGAAATATGGGGTACTAATTGAGATAATAAAACAAAGGAGACATTGCAAAACTTCGAAAGCACTTTTGAATTATTATCCATTAATGAACAAGTTGTGATGGTTTTTAACTTTACGTATTGTACATATTTAACTGATGTTTTCATGTAAAAAGTCATAATATTTGTATCCATGCAAGTTTAAATATTTTTCAAGAGATGTTGACAATAATCGTAAATACGGTTGGAAATTCGTACTTTCAAAAATCTTGTTTTACTGATTTTTTTCATATTATTTTTTCAGATTAATTACTGGATAGCATCAATTTTATGTATTGTAATTTTCCTGGCGTTCCAAACAAAAGCTTATGTTGGGCCAGGAAATCTTGAAGTTCTTTTCCTACTGCTGATATTGTATGGGTAAATATCTTGTTTCTATCTGTTTTGAAAATTTGGTATGTCCTGTAATGTTATGTACTTTAGTCATAGATTATTCACTATATAAGTTTCATAGGGTTCTATACTGAATTTCATATCAGGTCCAAACCCCCCTGTCTTGAAGGTTGTATACATTTTAAAGATAAAAAGTCAAATATCTGTCTGTGTGACTAGTGTTTTGCCTTTTAAGATTTATTCATTAGAACCAGCGAATTAAGGTATCGGATCCATACTAGACCACGTTACTAAAATAAGTCGAAGTTTACCGAGGTACCTTAATGCAATTCTCATATTTGGTATAGTGCACAAACACGTATTTACCACGAAAAGTACCTTTACAATATGTTTACCTCATTTTACTGATATCCAAAAACACATAATAACATCAAACACGAGTTTCATTGTAATATATACTACATTTCAAATAACATGCCTTTAGAATTACAATTGTATATTTCGTACGAGTTATCTAGATTTTGCAAGTCCTATTCTCTGTTTTATGCCCCATTTATGGCATTATGTTTTCTGGTCTGTGTGTTCGTTCATCCGGCCGTCCGTCCGTTCGTCCGTCCAACCGTTCGTTTATTCGTCCGTTCGTCTGGCTCCAGGTTAAAGTTTTTGGTCGAGGTAGTTTTTAATGAAGTTGAAGTCCAATCAACTTGAAACTTAGTACACATGTTTCCTATTATATGATCTTTCTTCTTTTAATGCCAAATAAGAGATTTTACCCCATTTTCACGGTGCAATAAACATAGAAAGTGATAGAGCGGATGGGGCATCCGTGTACTATGGACACATTCTTGTCTTCATATGATATATTTCCTTCGAACGAGCTAGATTTGTCATGTCCTATTTTTTTCTTCTTCATATTTTACATTTCCTAAACATTTTTCTAGATTTTGAAAGTCTTATTCTCTTTTTCTCTTTATAATATATATTTCCTACGATTTTGCAAAATTTTGCAAGTTTTGTTCTCTTTTGCTTTTTCATATTATATATTTCTTATAAGTTTGCTAGATTTGTCATTTCCTATTATCTTTTTTAACCCCTTCATTTTATATATTTCTTATGAGTTGCTAGATTGTTCAAGTCATATTATCTTTATAGACTTCATATCTTATACATGACTGTATCTATTAAAAAAAATGTCAAACCCTGTTCTCCTTATAGAAACCATATTTGCTTTAATCCCATATTCCTTTTGATGCATGTAAGTAATGTTATTTCCCAATTATTATATTGATTTGTAATTCAGATTTGCCATGACTTCTTTGATGTACCCCTTCAGCATAGTTTTTAATGTTCCCAGTACAGCTATGGTAGTACTGACGTCTGTCAATATCTTCCTTGGAACTACATCTACACTGGCTACATTTGTAATTGATATTGTCGGAAAAGATGATGAGGTACTGTTGGTTGATTAGTTTTTTAACTTTTGTAAAATGTTTTGTATTACAAATATGTTAGACTCGAGCATCGCTGAAGGGAAAATAATTATCAAAATGCGCATCTATTGAATTGAAATTCATACCAATTATATATTATTAAATATTCATACTAGCATGATCAAGGGACCAAAACATTCGTAGGAACTAGCGATGGCAATTTATGTTGGGATATAATAGTATCGGCCACGTCCACTTTAATTTTTTGTCAGATGCTTGTTATTTGTATCCATCTTATAAGTTAAGCCTTTAAGTTCGTACTGTTACACCATTGAGATCAGGAGGGGGGCTGCTAGTATGTTTAAGTCCGCTTAAATTCTGTATTTATGTGTTACAAATTTGTCATTTCGGGGCCTCTTATAGCTGACTATGCGGTATGGGCTTTGTTTAAGGCGGAACGGTGTCCTATAGTTGTTAACTTGCGGTTTTGAATGCAATCTTGTTTTTTTCTCCCTTTACTGGGTTTGCTTTACCATTTTATAAATGAGGAAATTTCTGTACGAAGTCAGTTGGTCCAGTCGTTTGATGTGTTTGAGTGTTGTTTATATTAAAGGTACATCATATTTATTGAATATATCAGAATATGAGAAGTGTTAACACTTTATTGAAAAAACTTTTCCTACTGTTCCCACAATACTGTCTAGGAAGAGGTTTGATAGATTTGTCTCGTAACCAGCTTCATGCCGATATCTCAGAAATGATCAGTCCTGGCTCATGTAAGTAAATTCTAGGCAGAGGTTTGATAGATTTGTCTCGTAACCAGCTAAAGGCCGATATCTCAGAAATTATCAGTCCTGGCTCATGTAAATACATTATATGCAGAGTTTTGATAGATTTGTCTTATAACCAGCTACAGGCCGATATCTCAGAAATGATCAGTCCTGGCTCATGTAAGTAAATTCTATGCAGAGTTTTTATAGATTTGTCTCGTAACCAGCTTCATGCCGATATCTCAGAAATGATCAGTCCTGACTCATGTAAGTACATTCTATGCAGAGTTTTTATAGATTTGCCTCGTAACCAGCTTCATGCCGATATCTCAGAAATTATCAGTCCTGGCTCATGTAAACGGAACTCGTCAGAAACATATATAGCAGAATCTTCAGTTTGTTGAAGGAGGCTATTATCCGACAGAATCTCAGAAATGATCAGTCATGACTCATGTAAGTACATTCTATGCAGAGTTTTTATAGATTTGTCTCGTAACCAGCTTCATGCCGATATCTCAGAAATGATCAGTCCTGACTCATGTAAGTACATTCTATGCAGAGTTTTTATAGATTTGTCTCTTAACCAGCTACAGGCCAATATCTCAGAAATTATCAGTCCTGGCTCATGTAAGTACATTATATGCAGAGTTTTGATAGATTTGTCTTGTAACCAGCTTCAGGCCGATATCTCAGAAATGATCAGTCCTGACTCATGTAAGTACATTCTATGCACAGTTTTTATAGATTTGTCTCGTAACCAGCTTCATGCCGATATCTCAGAAATTATCAGTCCTGGCTCATGTAAACGGAACTCGTCAGAAACATATATAGCAGAATCTTCAGTTTGTTGAAGGAGGCTATTATCCGACAGAATCTCAGAAATGATCAGTCATGACTCATGTAAGTACATTCTATGCAGAGTTTTTATAGATTTGTCTCGTAACCAGCTTCATGCCGATATCGCAGAAATGATCAGTCCTGACTCATGTAACTACATTCTATGCAGAGTTTTTATAGATTTGTCTCGTAACCAGCTTCATGCCGATATCTCAGAAATTATCAGTCCTGGCTCATGTAAGTACATTCTATGCAGAGTTTTGATAGATTTGTCTCGTAACCAGCTACAGGCCGATATCTCAGAAATGATCAGTCCTGACTCATGTAAGTACATTCTATGCAGAGTTTTTATAGATTTGTCTCGTAACCAGCTACAGGCCGATATCTCAGAAATGATCAGTCCTGACTCATGTAAGTACATTCTATGCAGAGTTTTGATAAATTTGTCTCGTAACTAGCTACAGGCCGATATCTCAGAAATGATCAGTCTTGGCTCATGTAAGTACATTCTATGCAGAGTTTTGATAGATTTGTCTCTCAACCAGCTACAGGCCGATATCTCAGAAATGATCAGTCCTGACTCATGTAAGTACATTCTTTGCAGAGTTTTTATAGATTTGTCTCGCAACCAGCTACAGGCCGATATCTCAGAAATGATCAGTCCTGACTCATGTAAGTACATTCTATGCAAAGTTTTTATAAATTTGTCTCGTAACTAGCTACAGGCCGATATCTCAGAAAGGATCAGTCCTGGCTCATGTAAGTACATTCTATGCAGAGTTTTGATAGATTTGTCTCGTAACTAGCTACAGAATGATATCTTTGAAATTATCGTTCCTGATTCCTGTAAGTACAGTATAGGGATATATTGGATACATATATCTCATAAATCGAGTTGACAATTTTGTGGATTTTTGGATAAACACCGACTCGATGGGCCATAATTGTTTTATCATACCGAACGCACAGTTTCAATTAAAATTAAAATATTGTAACAGATTGTCAAAAAACTTAGATTTATGTTAGAAAACTACTTTGTGTCTATTGACATTTCGCGTATGTACAATAAAGGTAGACTCTTTCTGTAATATGTAGATGGCCTTAAAAAGGGTCCTTTACAAGAGATATCGTCGATACTAGATGAATTTCCAAGGCTTTGTTCTCGTTTCTTTGTAACTTGATGGGCTTCCTGTAAGTTTATTTTTTTGTAAAGCTCAGCTTAATATGTCTTGTAACCTACTTATCTCTGATAGGTCATATAAGTATTTTATTATGAAGTTCCCGTGTAATGTATAAATTAGATAGATATATCTTATGACCTCTAATAACTGATCGTTCTGATAGGTTGTAACGGTCAAGAAGTCTCATTGTATTGGATTGTACCAATCAAATGGATTTGTCATGTAACAATCAGTTGCATACTGATAAATGACAACGCCTTAAATTTATTGTTCTGTAAAGCTCTGCTTAATATGTCTTGTAACCAAATTTTCACTGATAGTTTAGATAGGTCTTTGATCATGAAGTTTCCTTATAATGTATAAATTAGTCTGATTTGTCTTTTGACCTTAAATAACTGATCGTTCTGCGTCAAGAAGTTTCTATGTATTGCATTGTATAAATCAGATGGATATATCTTGAAACCATCCTATCATAAATTATTTGATTGATCCGACTCAAACAGACTGGAAACTATATCTGATTTGATCAAAGCTTTAAAACATCATGAATCCAGGTCCGCATTCAAACCTACAATGTAACACTTTTCAATAGTCCAAGTTATGATTATTGTATCTTCTCTTCTAAACAAATATGTTGTAGTGCCAACAGAAAAAGCTTCTAAAAATGTTATTCTTTAAAACATAATACATGTGAAATAGTGATTGTTTTTAATTCAGTTAAAATCACCAAATATAACAACTTGTTCGAATAATTGTATCAAATAGTATCAAGTCAGGTGATAACAATTAGTGATGATAATTTGATTTCAAAAACATGTTAACAAGACGGTAATTGCATTATCAAAATAAAGGCAACAGTAATAAACTGCTTTTCAAAAGTCATAAATCAATTGAGAGAAAACCATTTCGGGTTACTAACTGAAATTAACGAAAAGAAATCAACTATAAGTATAAGAGATACACAACGAAACAACATTAACGCCAAAGTGCAACCCCCCCCCCCCCCCCCCCCCAAAAAAAAACGACAATGCAACATACACAGAAACAAACTATTAGATAACTACTACCCTATTCCTTACTTGTAACATGTTTTTGTAAGAAGAAATGTTTGGTTTTGTGGCTAGCCACACCTCGCTTAAATGACAACATTACATGACAGTAATACAGTACAAATAAATGCAAGAACACTCAGGACGGAAAATGCATAGATAAATAATAGAATAGAATATTTCGACATGTTAATCACAGAATAACAACGAATACCTAAAATAATTTCGGATAGTACACAAAAACAGCATAATGATAAAAGTTGGGCAAGATAAAAATGTCAAAAAAGCATATATTTTTTTTTTAGAATATATGACTTTTATTAACAATGAAATTGTAATTTTTATGTAACTTTAAGATATCACGCCTCAGAGAGTATTTCCATGTTACAATATATACTCATTAATTTTCACGTTAAAGATGAAGAGGCATGGAAGTCACCATTTGAGTTTGACCTGGTCGGAAGAAATTTGTTATCCTTGTTGTGTATTGGTACCTTGTCATTTGTACTTAATCTACTGATAGAATACAACTTTTTTCTCAAAGAAGGTAAGTTAAGTTAATACGGTAATATAAACTGCATGTGTACTATTGTCATTGACATACAGTTGTTAAAGCTAGTAAGCATGTGGTTTGGCACATATGTAAAACACTTGGGTATCTGTGGAGAAAAGACAAATCAAATATCTATCTCATAATGATTGGTAACTGCAAGTACATGTATGGTACATATATTTTGTTCATTTTGTCTTTTTAATTAATACAAACAAAAACAATTCAGTTGTTTTCATTTCTACTAGTAGTAGTAGTGATATTTTTTATTTGTATAGAAGAAGCATTTAAGGAAAATACAAGTAGATAATTTCCTTCAGATTCATTTTATTCAATATTTGAATTCTAAAGATTATTTAAAATGTTCTGAAAGATTATGGATTTTTTTAAATTTCAGTTGGAGCTGTTTCTGGAATTTCAAACCTAATTTTAGATCTCTGGCTGATGAAGATATAGATGTTTCAAATGAAAGACAGAGAATAAATAGCGAACAGACAAAAGATGATGTTCTTATTGTTGATAACCTCACCAAGGTAAATATCAAGAGGCTGTTCCATTTAAACCAGTTTCGTTAGTATGCTTAAATTTTCATCACATAAAAAGTATATGAGTAAATATTAAAAGGAAGTATTATCCGTAACTCCTCGGCGTTGTAAAACAAAAATCTGAAAGATAGTTAAAATGAATAACTGCAGAAAGTATGTGTGTAGAAAGTTTTGATTTAAATGTTTTAAATTATTTCCATATTCAAAATAATCATTTATTTGTTCTATGTAAATCATGGAGATTGCAACAACATTTTTTTTTTAAATCAATCATGTGGAGAATGCATTTGATTTATCGTTCTTCTATTAAACAATCCCCCGATGAATTTACCAGGTATGAATCCTTTCTGGACAATGGACCGATCAGACTGATTGCTTATGCAATACAACTGGGTGTCAATGTATGTGTTTAAAAACTAATTACGCACCATTTTTTGTGTATTGCTAATGTTTGTCACTTCCAGGAATGCAAGGCATATAGAAATACCTTGTTTTAGTGTAATAGACATGACGCCTTTATTATAAACATATTTAATAGATCTAAACAACAAATTAACCGTTTATCTACCCGAACAATTTGTATCTGCAATTAACAGGCTATTATTTGAACTTGGAATTATTTTTAAATGGAATTTGCATAAATTCTTGTGTTTAAATTTTCTAATAAATTCCATGTTTATTTGGTATTATAATCTTTTGAGCAGGTTATACCACTTTCCATACAATGTATTTTGGTTAGATAGTGTTGTGCGCGGCACAGTACATTCTGTTGAAAATATACTATTTTCATTGTAATAGAAAGTGTTGTGCACAGCACAGAACATTTCAGTACAAAATAAGCATGTAATTTATTAAAAATTTCAATAACAAGAAATCAAGCAAATTCCATAATTGAAAATAATTCCAAGTTCAAATAATAGCCTGTTAATTGTTTATCTATCAAATTCAGGATTATTATCAATTTTCATTCTGAAAGATACATGTATCATTTCTCAAATTTGTAGGTTTATTGTATTATTCTTTATCGATTAATATGTATACAGTAATGTTTACTTATTTAGTATTTCTTTTTCTCTTTTAATCATATTGACAGATTCAAATAATTATTTTGTTGACAAAATTTTTGTTTCTCAGTTTCTGATGTACTTCGATGTTTATCTCGTTCCTCCACCCATATAGTCCATGATTTATATACTGGCCTTTCTTTTAACAGTTCATTTGGTGAGAAAATTAAGACCAGTCACCTCGGTCAATTCCAAATCTACACTGTTCTTGGTATTTGTTTAAAAATTTGCTCACCTCAGTATTTATATCTGTCAGTCTGTTATCATGTTCAAGAATTGTTATTCAGTAATGCCTAAAAAGTTCAAAACCATTGATAATTCCTTAAGCTAATAAAAGGCTCTACAGTCGCAATAATTACAACGCATGTGTAAATTTAAATTTAATGTCATCTAGTTTATGTTGTACGTCAAGCTTATTACCTCAGATTATGTTGTTACCTTGATGTGTCTGTTCCTAGCCTATTTACTATATTTAAGCATAGGTTAACTACTGTCGCTTTTAAGTATTATTTACCCCTTTGTTGTTTAAATGCTAAAGATAATTGCTATCCCGGTCTTTTTCTTTGTACTCTTATCTTTTTTGGGTTCTTATTAATAGGTATGATTTCCCTTAAACAAGTTTTTAAATAGAAATATTGGTTTAAACAAGTACATATAGCAACCTATTCAAACATACCTTTGAGGTTCAACATGTGACCCAGCACGAGGTTTTTATATTATCAAGGTTGTTTTATTACTTGTTGAAATAATAAAAAGGTAGCGCAACATGGACTTACAAGTAGGAAATCTATGTGCAAACTGCGAAAACGAAACTTCTGTGGATTTTCTGTACAAATAGCCTCAAGATCTCCATTTTCTTTAAATACAATAACACAATAAATATTATTATGTGAACGATGTTGGTTTTTGTTGTACATAAACGAACATGGCATGTATGTCCCTTTTGTTAGATAAGTGAAAATTTTGTAATACACAGGTCTGCAGAAAATGTCATTAAGGTTTATCACTACCTCTCCGCAAAAAAGACCGTATTCCCAACACAAGTTTCTCTCTGCGTACAGATGGACAATAGATATCTCTAAACAATATGTGATTTAAACTGTGCAACTGTAAGGGTGAACTGAATGCTATGAAACTCATGTATAAGTTTCTTTGGCTAATATCTACAGACTAGAAAAAATGTTCATCAAAATCTAGGTTTTTAATTTTCTGAAACACAAACTACATGTAACTCCTATCTATCTAGGTCAAACCGGCGGGTTGGGATCCCGCTAACATGTTTAACCCCGCCACATTATTTATGTAAGTGCCTGTCCCAATTCAGAAGGCTGTAAATTCAGTGTTGTCGTTTGTTTAAGTGTTACATATTTGTTTTTCGTTCATTTTTTTTTATATAAATAAGGCCGTCAGTTTTCTCGTTTGAATTGTTTTACATTGTCTTATCGGGGCCTTAAATAGCTGACTAGGCGGTATGGGCTTTGCTAATTTTTGAAGGCCGTACGATGACTATAGTTATTAATGTCTGTGTCATTTTGGTCTTTTGTGGATAGTTGTCTCATTGGCAATCATACCACGTCTTCTTTTTTTTTTATATTAAATCTTTTCTAGATGCGTCGGTTTGTCTGTACTCAGGGTAGATTTTGTAGTGTTAACACAGCTGTATTTTTCAATTCCATTAGACGAACCTTAGTCATAATATATATCTTAATACTAAGTATTTGTGTTTGGAATGCCGAAACAAATATGGCCAAGTTTTTAATAACATTAAAGAATAAGTAATCTGATTAAAATTATAGAAGTTAAGAACTAATTGACTTTTGAGGATGATTTATCAGTATTTTTTTTTATACCAGGTGTACAAAAATCATGGAAAGAAAGGCAGGAATATAGCAGTAGACAGGTCATGCTTTGGTGTACCTAATGGGCAATGCTTTGGTTTACTAGGTGTAAATGGGGCAGGTAAAACTTCAATATTTCAAATGTTGACAGGTGATGTGGGTGTGACACAAGGACATGCAACGCTTAATGGACATAGGTAATTAAAAAAAAACTCATTAAACGTACTAAGTTGCACCAGAAAATGTAGTATATTTCAAATCCGAAACATTTTATCAAACTTTTCAGTTGTTTATAATTAAGCGCTAGTAATGTGCTTAATAAAGACGAAACGAACGCTATAATGAGTGTTTTCAGTTACTTTTAAGTAAATGTACTTGGCAGATGTTAATATATTTCCATTCAATCTTTATTCGTTAATTGTGAGCTGATATTTAAATTTTGAAAACATTTCAGAATCTTTTATCAATAATCAATTTGTCATTACTTTCAATCTTCAAATTAAGTCTGAAAAGTCAGAAATGAAAAAAAAACTGTAGTCCATAATATTACTCATCAAATTTTGTTTATTTACGGTATTCTAAAATACATGAAATTAACTCATCATAGATACCAGGAATAAATTAAGGATATACGCCAAAAAAAAGAGTCTGTCGGACAAAGGTTAATGTGTTGCATGTATTGATGCCTTTCATGCGACTGTCATATAAGTGAGAGATTTAGCGCTTTAAAACTAGGTTCATTCCACCATTTTTACATTTGAAACTGACTGTACCAAGTCAGGAATATGACAGTTGCTGTCCATTCGTTTGATGTGTTTTATCATTTGATTTTGCCTTTTGATTATGGACTTTCCGTTTTAAATTTTTCTCGGAGTTCAGTATTTTTGTGATTTTACTTTTCACTTTCCTTCTTTACAGCATCATAAATGACTTGGAGAAAGTTCGGTTGGACTTGGGTTACTGTCCACAATTTGATGCCTTTGACCCGTTACTGACGGCAAGAGAGAGTCTAAATTTCTTTGCCAGACTGAGGGGAATTCAGGAAAAGGATATTAAACAGGTTAGTTTCTAGACTAAATCATTTAATACAAATATTAATTAAACTAAGTTCAAAAGTATTCCAAATATAACAATGTTTGTTTCATTTTATTTTATGTTAGTGGTTTTTCAAATTATTAGCCAAGAGGATTCTGATAAAGATGATTCGAACGCAGGATATTTTATAAGTGTAAATAGAAAAAACAAAAGGTTAAAGTCACTTATGAATAAAACATAGATTAGTCTTATTGTCAACAAAAACTTTTGAAAAACGAACCAAACGCTGAAAAATCAAATATGTGATAAATTTTTAAAATTGAAAAAGGGGAGATATTTAAAAGATTTTGTTCTAAGACATCTTTGGCTTTCAAATATTTCAAAAATCTCTTGTTTTACATATATCAGAATGGGGTATCCATAAACTACGACTGATACAGTATGGAGATAGAATAGCTTATGATTTATCTGGTGGAAATAGACGAAAACTGTCTACAGCTATTTCACTGATTGGCAATCCGTCTGCTATATTTATGGTTAGTGTTTTACAAGATCAGGGTTAATTTTCCTTCAATAGATCGAGCATAACTTTTATAAGATCAAGCATAACTTTTACAAGATCGAGCATAACTTTTACAAAACCACACATAGCTTTAGCAAGCATCTTGCAAAATGTTTTAAAGGTCTTGCCCTACTCTGGTTTTTACCTTGATGTTTTAGAATAATGATAAAGCTTCAAATTGTTTTTTTTCTAAACCTAAATTAATTTTCTCCTGTCTCTCTCAATCACAAATGCAATTGTTGACACAAAAAAAATGTTTTTATAGATTTTTGGTGTTAAACTCAACTTTCAGCACTGTTTCCTAAATCATGGTGACCAATTGTTATTGATATATGAAGTTGCATAGTCGAAAAAAACCCACTAATCTTCATAAGAAAAATTGTCACACGTGTGTGTTGTTCAACTAACCAATTCATTGTTGAAAAACTAGTGATACAGGAGTTGAGCTACTTAGACCACTCTATATTTAGACCCCCACAATTTTATTGATACATGTAGAATCACTAAGTCAAAGTGTTTTTTTATACAACACTTAATGAATTACAATCATGGTATTACAAAATGTGTATTCAAATTTTAGGATGAACCTACAACAGGGATGGACCCTCATGCCAGAAGATTCCTTTGGAATTGTATAAATAATATTGTAAAGGATGGAAGATCAGTGGTTTTAACTTCACACAGGTATGTCTATGAACAGCTGTCTAATGGTTTATGATCCAGTAAGAAAATTGCAACGGCTCAAAAGTTCTTACATAAGTAATATATGTGTGAGCTTTTTCTATAAACGATATCAAGTACTGAAACCAACTTATGTATGCTAGACTTTCTTGGCGTTTCGCTCAGTCATGACAGTTGCACCTGTTATTAAGGATAACAATTCCCTAATAGAAGTTTTTTGACTTACTTGTATAACTATTTCACCAAAAACGCAAAATAACAAAAATACAGAATTTTAGGGTAAAATCTATAGAAATTTTATATCATAGTTTATTACATTGTGTTTGCTGTACTTATTTACAGCATGGAAGAGTGTGAGGCTCTATGTAACAGATTAGCAATCATGGTCAATGGTAGATTCAAGTGTATTGGAAGTACTCAACATCTCAAAAATAGGTAAATACGCAATAATGTTAGTGGGGCATCACGATATACGAGCAAAATTGGACGTATGATAGTATTTAAAATCTTTTAGTCAAAAGATTGAATGAACAAATCATCTTTAATGAAATTAAAAAAAAATATAAATTTAATACATAACACCCCCCTTCTTTTTTTTTTTTTTTTATTAAATCTGGTCTTATGACTATAGTTTCCTTAAAAGGTGATGCAGGTTACGATATTGTTCTAATAACCTTCGTGTTTGGTCAATGAAAAGTTAAATCACAAAAAGTAATGAACTTAGAGGAAAATATAATCGGAAAGTCCATAATCACATGGCAAAATCAAATAACAAAATAATTTGTCGTGAGATTTCTTTTTATAGGAATTATGCAATTTGTAAGTAAGCACATATACTTTGAATTTAAATTTGTCTTTAACGAGTTTGCTTTTAGTCATTAGTATTATATGATACCAGTTAAATTATTGTGACAAATAGCAATAAGAAGACGTGGTATGAGGCCAATGAGCCAACCCTACAACCAAATCACTATGTATAAAAAGTGAACAATTTCAGGTTAAAGTACGCATTCAACACGAAGTCTTGACTTACATCGAGCAGAAAGCTATAAACGACCCAAAAATGACCGATTTATGAGCTTTGAACACTGGCTTTTTTCTGTTGCATCTTTTTTTTTATCGTTCATGCGGAACTCTACACTACTCAAATTTTGGTTTTCATTCGAACTTATCCCCGAGGATGATATAATATTTTTTGGAGCTATTTGATAATAAAAAAAAATGACGATCTTTTTTAAAAACTCATCGGTGCCAGAATTGAGGTCGTACATGCAGTAAAGATTGATTGCATCAACCAAACACAAAATTGGTATTAGAACAAATATATGTAGTGCAAAAAGAATTGACATAGCTAAAACGTGATTTGTATCCAGGAAATGTTGTAAACTGTTTCGACAAAGGTATCTAAAATTGAAAAACTGGAAGTTACAGGAATAAAACTTTATTTTATCTTACAAGCCACGAAGTTTTTAAGCAAGTTAGTTCTAAACTTTACTTTACTTACTAAAAGATTTTTTTTTGTTTGTTGAAATTCTCCTAAATAAACTTATCATAGATACCAGGACTAAATTTTGTAGAGAAGCCAGACGCGCGTTTCATCAGCGACGCTCGGATCCAAAAAAGTTAAAAAGGGCAAATAAAGTAAAAAGTTTAAGAGCCTTGAGGACCGAAATTCCTAAAAGTTTTGCCAAATACAGCTAAGGTAATCTATGCCTGAGGTAGAAAAGCCTCAGTATTTCAAAAATTAAAAATTTTGTAAACAGTTAATTTATAAATATAGCCATAAGATCAATATTTACTATAAAAAAACTAATTAAAATTTAAGAATATTATGCCAAAAAAATGTATTTCTTCCTTAGATTTAGTGAAGGCTATACTGTGATAATTCGTGTTGCTGGAGAAGTACCAGTCCTGGAACCATTTAAAGACTTTATGGCTAATGTGTTTGGTTACCCAGAATTAAAAGAAGAACACAATAATATGTTACAGTATCAACTGAACTCAAAAATAAAATTGTCTCGTATATTTGGTCGGATGGAATCTGTGAGAAATACTTTCAATATAGAGGACTACTCTGTTTCCCAAACCACCTTAGATCGGGTAAGTAAGATAGTTTAACAGTTGTTATCCATTCGTTTGATGTGTTTGAGCTTTTGATTTTGTCATTTGATGAGGAACTTTCCGTTTTAGATTTCCCTCAGAGTTCAGTATTGATGTGATTTTACTTTTTAAAGGGTAATCTCAATAAAGGGGATTTTGATAAATGGTTACCTTATCTTCAATCGTATCACATCTGTTTATTTTAACACTCTGTTTCCCTAACAAACTTGATCATATCAGTTAGCAAAATTTAATAATAACTTTATTCATTTTTTCAAATGCTACCGAGGTATTTTTTCGAAAACAGTTAGTCTATATATTGAACTTATAATAAAGTTAATTATGTGAATTATAATTTCAGGTATTCATCCATTTTGCCTCTAAACAGATCGACATGCTAGATGACGGACTGAATAGAGACAAATGTATATCTTCAAAATGTAAGTTGTTTGGTACAATCTATGCATTCTTTTACTTCGATAGGATAAAACCATTTGACGACATACTTACAACCTATATCATAAATTAAAAGCTCAGGGACATGTGTAAGAATATTTATTGTTGTAGTAATTGACTTATGTATTGTATAGGTAGAAGTATCATCAAATTTAACCACTTAGAAGTAGTATTTCACATATTATTTACTCCAATCTTAATTGAGAAGGATTGTCAGTTTTCTTATCGAAGGTCGGGCACTCCTGCTTCCTCGGTCAGAAATAGCACAAAACTCGGTGCTAAAAGTGGCGTTAAAACACAAAAACCAAAAATTTAAAACACATATTTTTTCTTCATATATGATCCTCATAGGTGGTCAAGGTCGTTAAAATCACCCTCCTCAGCATATTATTTGGATTTGATATGTTTGAGGAATATGAAATGTACAACTTATATGATATGATATAAAATAAATCAAATATTTGACAAAGAAGGTTTTTAAATTGATCATATTTGAAAATTTAGTTTTTGTTTCTAGAGTTTAACATATTATTTTTTCATATTGGTTCTAACTACATCTTCCTACTTTAATATTGGTGAATCATCAGTCTGATGAACCAGTTATTTGTACATCAAAATAATAGAAATAGCAGATGGTGATGTCTTGCTGTATAATTTGGATAAAACCTAATAGCGTATATGTTATCAAAATTGTTCACCTGGTAAATGATTTCTTCCTTTTGTTGTTTTTTATAATCGTCCTTTTTGACAGAATTGACAAATTTCTTAAAGTTATCATATTTCTTAATTGTATCATATCCCTTTTTCTATTCTCTCCATTATCTTGTTTATAAATGAAATGTGTGCCTTCTCAACTATGAGGAGGTTATAATAATTACTTCAAAGTATATAGTTTTGTTTAGGTTTATATGAATTCTGATACATTAGATCTTCTGTATCTTTTAAATGTGAAAATGTAATCGTTTTCTTTTGTTTTTTCAGATAGTTTTATGACATCGAAGAGATACATGAAAACCATATATTGGTCAGCATTAAAAAACCGGGTTGTTCAGTATTGCTTCATATTGTTATTGGTTTTATTTATTTATCTAGCTTCCTTTGATAAGATGATGCTATGGTGGACTTAAAGAAATACATATATTATTCATGACAGATGAAGCAATTCTTTATTTGTCATAACTTGCAAAGCATGTCATTTTAACAAAGAGAAACAGTTTTATATTATTAATTGATTGTAAAAGTATATAGCTAAATTAGTTGTTTAAATGGTAATGTGAATAATGTGATATGATAATAAGCTGACATTATCAATCATTTTTGTGTATAAACGGATGTTGTCTCACAGTGTTTTATTTATAAGTATGATTCATAAATTCAGTCTTTCATCTTTATTAAATTTGGTTTTACATTTAAATATGTTTATGTCTTTCGTATTCGTTTAACTTGAAATAGAGATATTAGTTTCTTACCAGTTATTTATTATTTTGTATTGGTGCAAAAAGTAAAGATCACAAAAATATTGAATGCTGAGGAAAATTCAAACCAGAAAGTCACTAATCAAATGGCAAAAACAAAAGCTTCAACACATCAAACGAATGGATTACAGCTGTCTTATTCATGAATTGATACAGACATTGTAGGAAATGACATAAATGGTGGATTAAACCTGGTTTTATAGATAGTTAAACCTCTCACTTGTGTGACAGTCGCATAACATTCCATTATATTGACAACGATGTGTGAACAAAACATACCGACATACTAGATAACATGTTAAAAACTTAGCATGCAGCATTCAGCATTGTGTATTAATCCTAATCACTATAAAAACAAACAAAATTGTAAAAAAAGAACCACAAATGGCTTATAAACATAAAGCACATTAGTATAAATGAAAGACTAGAATACAAAAATTAATAACCATAGCGCAATCACAAAATTACGGGATGTAAAGGTACAGTGCCACGTCAAATGGACATCGCAAAAATAGACTAAACAGTAAAAGTAATATTCATAAAGACAGATAAAAGACTAGTATAATACTATAACACGTTATTAAGATGATAAACAACGTCAGTACCCATAATCTATACTTCAAGACCATGTTGTATTCTTTCTGAAGTTGATACGGAATCGTGCATAGTACCATCTGATGAGACGTTTTTGACATACCCCTGGTTCATCAACTTTCTACATTTTACAAAGTCTGAGTAGCAGCTCCATGCTCTTGAATATCGAATTAGTTTGGAAATATATATCCAATATGCAGATAAATTGGTATTATGCAACTAAGGTGGGGGAATTGATAATTTCATAATTAGAATAGCCTTGTTTGACATAGATTCTGGTATTGAGATGACCGTGCATGTCAAATTCAAGGTATTAGTCTACAATTCAAGCGGAGGAAGCCGTGTCTGTTGTATTCTTTGATTTTTACTTAGGGAGTTACTAAAACATATATAGATTTTATCTAAATCTTCCAAAAAACAATAATCGGAAAACGTGACTTGAACAAAGTTTACAATAACCTAACAAACACTGACAATGACCACACCGTTGGAAAGTTCAGTATTTTTAAATTGTAAATGTTATACGATGATTAATAACATATCATAAAAAAAAAACGAGGAAAAATATATTTTGGCATTAAAAAAC
>CM034349.1:129979498-130039960 GCA_019925275.1 Mytilus edulis
TTGTGAAACAATTACAAAAAAAGAACCAAAATAATAATGTATACTTTTTCAATCAACCAGAAATTAGTTTTACGGAAACTATATGACACATACACACTGCCTACAACCAGAGTGAATAATGGTCCTCTCTTGATTTAGAATGATATACTGACCGACTGCAGAAATACAACACTAGATTATTTTTTTTTGTTATTGACTGTCTGTGTCACCGTCACAAGCACTGACTGTCTGTAACAAAATCCACAATGATTGTCAGAAAGGTCAACTAAATATGTTAGACATGTTTTAGGTTCTGTTTACACCTGATTTTGCCTTTGTACCACCCATTAAAATGGGTTTTGGCAATTATGCGGTTGAAACTTTAGGGCTGTAAATGTTTTTTTCTTCGGCCGATTCTTTGGCAGTTCAGTTGATGGTAAACATTTATGGCATGATCTCTGCGCAATGGCATTCGGAAATTTGTAGTTGACGTTGAGGTCGTGAACATGTCTCACAAATGACGTTGCGTTATCAAATTCTATTGACGTTGCATTGTCACTACATGTTGATCTGGTAATTGATGGTCAGCAACAAATCCCGTCTACTTGTATCGTTGTCGGAAGGACAGTAAGACGAGTTTCTGATGTCAATATGTATGTTTGCCGCACAGTCACGTTTTCCTGTTTGCAGTGTTCTTTTGGGCTGATACAGTTTTTTTTATTCCTCATTCTTGGCAATATGAAGGCTATTTTTTACCTGATTAAATCAAATATGTAATAAAAAATATACCTTCATGTGCTACTTTTTGAGTAAAATGAGGTCGAAATTTTGTATATTTGCTCAAAATTCAGATTTGTGGCCGTAATTTCTTTTTCGAAAGAAACACATAACTTTTTTGTTAAAAAACATAAACACAAATAGTTTTTTGTTGAATAATCGGAAATTTCTGTATTTTATAAATATCCTTAAAAATTATGCTTTTTTTAATTCAGAAATAACTCAGATTTATCAAATGTTCATGAATTGAGGAAAATACGTAATTTTTTGCTGCATGTTTTTCCAAATAAAAAAAAATCCTCTATTTACAGTTTAATAAAATTTGGGTCACATAATCTCCCTGAAAAATGAAACAAATTGCTGTTTTGAAAAATAGGGGTCCATGAACTCGTTTTCAAATAAAATCAGTTTAAAGGATAAAAATCAGACGAAAAATGCATCTTTTCTCGATATGTCACTGTTTGACGTCGGGAAAATAACATTTTACGTTAGCAACGTCATTACCTGGAGTCCCCTGTAACTGTATCTTATCGGACCACATATGAAATATCACGTTGTGATTGGTTTAACGCCGTCACGTGGTGATCCCCTATGAGACCGTATGGGGTTAGTAAGCTTCATATGGGGTTCATGACGCGTTAATGGCGACGTCATCTATTTATGTTGTTGTGTTTCATTGTTTATTTTTCAACAAAACGCCGCAGAAAAGTCCAGCGTCCGATAAATTCGTTATACGGTAAACTCCTGACCCCCTACGGATCCATAGAGGGTGAATAAAATTCATAGGGGACTCGGCCTCCGGCCTCACCCCCTATGGATTTTACTAACCCTCTATGGATCCGTATGGGGTCAGTAGCGAACCATATAACTTATAGTATGCCCTTAAGTGTGGCCAAGGATTGAAAGAACTGCTTCACGAAGCAAAAAAAAAACTGCAATAATCTTTTATTGGTTCAAATTTTTGCTTAAAGAAACTGTACGGCTTTAAAAATCCGGTATGTTCAATAAATACAGGTAAGTCAGGTGTTCATTTTTTTCTAAACAGAAAGAAGTATGGTAAGTATGAACAGTAATTGTATGAGAATCAAACATTATTTGGTAAAAAAAAATCAACAAAATGAGTGTTGCGTTTTTAAGGTCAGTCAGTATATGAAACATACAAGTGTTTTTAAAATTAGAATAACCTGTAACATAAACTTTCTTCATTTCTTTATTGGATGACACTATCTCTGCAATGACGAAGGCTTTTTATCAGATTGACAATAGTAAATCATGGTGCAAAATTTATATTTTAAGACACATTCCTAAATTAATGACTAAAATATTGATTTTATGACAAAGAAAGTAGGAAATAAGTTCGCCTAGTGCTTTTATAACGATTTAGAAGATTTCATTTCACATGGATTCAAATTAAAAAAATTCCTCAAGAAGGATGACGTTAAGAGATGGATACCTACCTTTGCTATTTTGTTCCCTGGAGGTCTTCTAAGTTTTAAAGGAAGCCAGAGATACAGCTCAGTATTGTATGATCAACTACAGAAAACAAGTTCTATCTGTACTTCTGAACTGAACAAATATACTCATTTTATTCCGATTTTTGTATGAACTATTTGAGCACAAAACGATGTGTGATTATAGATTTATCCCGTAGAAGGTCACCCAAAACGCAGCAGTAGTGAAAACGCAGACAACATTTTACACAATTCACGACTTTGCTTACATTTCATATTTTAAAACTTACGATAGAAGTTCATTACTATTCCTAGAGTATTAACAACTGTTTCTGTTAAATAAAGGACCAATATAACAAAACTTTCTGGTCGATTCCAAGCCTTACTTTTTGTTGCAGTAATGTGGTATCTCGCAGGTTTTGTTTCAAATATCATACATTGACATTTACTTCTATTGAATTACAGGACAGTATGTAGAATTAGAAAAAAACCCAGACAAGATCTGTTTAAGAATGAGAAAATTGAGAGCTAAATATTGTCTGGTGGTTTCATGCGAAAGAGTAAGAGAAGTTTATAGTTTTGTTTAACGAAATATTAAAACTCATTTGTTAACCGGAACATTAATATAAATGTATTTTGTTTAAGGTCTGCCAGTGCAGATTTTTTTCTACTAGTGTAGATATAAAAAGATGTGGTATGAGTTGCAATGAGACAACTCTCAATCCAAGTCAAAGTTTGAAAAAAAAAATAACAATTATAGTTCAAAGTACTACTTTCAACACGTAACCTTGGCTTACAATGAAGAGCAAGATAAAAAGCCCCCCCCCCCCCAAAAAAAAATAAAAAAATCCAAACCAAACCAACAAAAAACAAAAAAACAAAAAAAAACCCAGTGTAAAACCATTCATACAGGCAAAACCAACGGTCTGATCTATACAGTACACAAAAATCGAGAAACGAGAAATACTTATAAACCACATCAATAAACGACAACCACCGAACAACAGGTACGTTATCAATTGGTGCAAATTTTCTGCTCTTCGCATTCTAATGATATTATCTAAAGATAATACGAAGCGATATACGTTTATGGTCTATGGTGTGTTTTGTGTACTGCAGTTTATCGTTTCGTTGTTTTCTTATTTTTTGCCATGGCATTGTCAGTTAGTTTTCGACTTATGAGATTGAATATCCCTTTGATATCTTTCGACCCTCTTTTTAAGAAACACAGGTGAACTTTTCGCAAATAATTTCACTATAATAAATATCAAAATTCATTTTTTTGGCATAATGTAGAGAATATGCAAAGCAAGATAAACACAAGGAGAAAAATTCATATTGAGTTACAATACTTTTTAGATTTGTAATAGATACGAAGCAAGCTTTTGTGCAGAAAATTATGGCAAAGTAAGTAGTGCGGCAAAATAAAGTATGTATTTTTTAAGTTATTAGAACACAGGACCAAAAATTAAAAAAAATAATATCAATAGTGCCGAAGATTGATTTAACAATGAATTCACATTTCAAGAATTCAAAGAAGCAATAGCAGAAACAACTGATATCGTACGAGATAATGATAGTATGTTTCATCATTAACATTAACTTTCCAACTTTTAAATATAACAAGAAAATGGGGAAAATGGTTAATAATAGACTAAGATAAAGGTTTTATTTTTGAAAAATTATCAATATACTCCGATCAGAAAAATAAAAGTACAATACTATAATACATATGTCTTGAAAACGACATTAAAAAATCTTATACTATAAACCATAAACACTTTAAAAAAACCAGTGTACCTTAAAATTTGTTTTTGATTTTGTGTATTTTTCTTTTTATTGCTTTTGGCATAAACTAAAACGGTATAAGTATAACTTACAGATAGGTTGAAAGAGTAGTTACCTTTGTAGTAGTTACCTTTGTTGCTGCTTGATATATGTATACATATTTTGAACGCTTGATTTGAGCTGAAGCATATGCCTTCTATACACTTTTGTTTAATACTTTTAAGCTTAATTGATATTGCTTGAGTCACATCAAATTTTAAAAGAGATTTTGAGTTGTCTTGTTCTCTAAACTATCTTAAGATGTCTCGGATCTGAGAGAAAAACTAAATTGATCGTTGAAATCGGGAACAGAAAATCCGGCAAATAAGTTGATCTTTTTTCTATGAATAGATGAAAAAAACAATTGGGCATATTAATCGATATAGTTATAAACGGTCTTAAAATTTACATATCCGTTTTTCAATTGGACTCTGCACTTTATATTAAAATCAACAGAGAAGTTTCGTGCAACGAACTGTTCTGTTCCTACTATTGACATATGATGAATTGTTTATATTGTCCGAAAATTAAGGTCAACGTGACAAATTCTAACTAATACATTATCAACCACCACATACGTTGTCTTTTTTAAATGAACAAGATTTTTCTTTCAAAGCTACGATAACCATACGAGCTTTTAATCTTTAATCATAAGTTAAGTTATTCCCGAAATAGAAGATATTTTTACATTTCCTTGATTTATTATAACCTCTCATATTCACGGACATGTCACATTGTTTTCTTGGTCTTTTAGGGATTAAGGATTAAGATAATAGTTACATCCTTAAATTAGTGAATAGGTTTTGTTGTAATGAAAATATGTGTGTTAATATGTGGTTTTGAACAAAAAGTGAACGAATGGCTCTACGAGTTTGTGAATAAATAGGTAAGAAAGTTAAATAGAGAGTGATCACTATTAATTTGGAATTATTTGACAAAATATGCTTAAACTGTATTTGTTAAACACATACAACATAGGTAAACACATCTTGCTAAAGTATTCTTAAAGCAACCTTCGAATATTACCCGATATTAGACCTATCTGCAGATAAATGAATACTTTGATATGAATTTTTCTTTCAAAATTTGCTAATGGGCATCGAAACAAAAGCAATTGATGACAGTCCTAAATTAGGAATATTTTAAAATACGTATAATTTCTAGCCAAGCTTTCACGATGCTAGAATTGTTATGCCCCACCTACATGTACGATAGTAAAGGGGCATTGTGTTTTCTGTTCTGTGTCTCCGTTCGTTCGTCGGTACGTTCGTCCGTCTGGCTTCAGGTTAAAGTTTTGTTTAAAGATTTTGGTCAAGGTAGTTTTTGATGAAGTTGAAGTTAATTGAATCAACTTGAAATCTAGTACATATGTTCCTTGTGATATGATCTTTCTAATTTTAATGCAAAATTAGAGTTTGCCCCTATATTTCCATGCATGGTCCCCTGAACATAGAAAATGATAGTGCGAGTCGGATATCCGTGTACTTAACCAAAATTAAAGAAGAACTTGTTCGAGGGGATTAAAATAAAATATTTTTGAATTATTTCAAAACGAGTTATTATCCAATTATTAGAACCACGATTGTTTTTTTTTTTTAAATCAACGTGCGGTTCGTTTGATATCAGTTCCTCATTGGTTGAAATTCAAATGATGACGTGACATCTTGGTTTCCTCTGAATTTGCTACGGGCTTTATTTGGTTTTTTTTAGAATAAAGAAATTAATATATGTTCGCACAGTTTAAATTTGAAGTTCTATTAGATTAAGAACAGAGATATTAAGACCAATGACGTGCTAGAAATGCAGTAAAAAAGTCACCAACAAATAATATGTTTCTTTTGTGAAAATACATAGATTTTGGTCAATTCTAAGATTTTGGACAAACACATAAAGATCATATCCATGTACAAACTACAGACAGACAAAGCCATATACGTATACCGACCAACCTTAATACATACAACCGTGCATACATACATATAACCATACATACAGCCATACAATCATAAAACCATACAAATACAGCTCCGCCTCCTCATCATTGTTTATTAAATTTGACACTGGTGCATAGTCTACATGCTAAATCAGTGACATTTGGTATGCAGTTGTGCAATGATTTGCACCTCTCATTTTCCATTGAAATTGTGAAGCACCTTTCCCTCCTCATGGTATATTAATTTTGACACTAGAACATAGTTGACATTTTAAAACTTGTTTGGAATCACGATGAGGCAACAGTATTTTATATTCAGATGTAATAGACGTATTGACACTTTTCATTTCCACTGAAAATTTTTGGCTCTGCAATTTCAATCAGGGTTCATTGACTGAGTGTTTTCCATAGTTTACAAGTTCAAGTTTTGCCTTTTAATTTCAACATTTGCATTTTGCTGACTAAATAACATAATTACTGGACGTATCTCTGTCGCAACAGTTTATTAAATATACGTTATAAATAAACATGGACGATGACCTATAAAAGTTAATGTCTGTGTCATTTTGGTCTTTTGTGGATAGTTGTCTCAGTGGCAATCATACCACATCTTGTTTTTTTTATATTGGTGGGATAAGAATTTAGCCCGGGAGTTTAAACAAAATAAATTGGTAGCAATTTCGGACATATTCTGAAAATATAGTTTTAACAAGTTTTCATAATATTGAATATCTCCAACTATACATACATGCACCTGTAAAGAGAACATTGAACAAGAATGATTTTTAATACTTATATGACATATATTTAGATGATCATAGCAATACAACAATAGTTTTAAGATGGGGTTCGGAACACAACTTCGAACACTCTTATGGAAAAACTACACTTTAAGAAAAAGGCAGAAGGTGAGTTTAATTTTTATACATTATTGATCATTATCATTTATATATCATTGCACGAGAGAGAAAGCAGGGGCGAAAGATACCAGAGGGACATTCAAATTTATAGATAAAAAATTAACTGATAACATCATGGCCAAAAGAGAAAAAGTCAAATACACAAACAATAGTACACAAGACACCACATAGAAACACGAACCCCACCAAAAATTAGGTTGATCTCGGGTGCTCCGGAAGGGTAAGCAGACCCTACTCGCACGATTACCTCAGGGCACCGATTACCTCAGGGCATACAGCAGCGGACCTAACTGCCACCTGCATACTATATAGACTTTATTAACAGGGGCACAATCACAACTCTATTAATTTAGTAGATTGGAAAATCGGTAAACTATTGTTACAATCGTTTAAGTACTAGAGAGATTATTCTTAAAACAATTTATTTTAACCCAAAGAGACTATGTCCTTAAGTAACGCAGAATCCTGTTTAATTTCGGCATACATTTCATATTCAAAACTGTTTTTAACATTCTTTATATAACTCCCTCCTATCAACTAGACCTTTTCTACTCCGAATTTCAATCCAGTAGTCATGGTCTAAATTTGATCATCAAACACATGTGCTATTAGAATAGCAACCCCTAGATGTAGTGTTTGTTTAATTAGAATAAATCGAGTGAGCAGATATGTTTTGAAAGCCAGTCAATCGTTCTAAGACCGAAGAATTTTGTCAGTTTGTTTTAGATTTATGAGTTTGACTGTCCCTTTGGTATTTTTCGTCCCTCTTTCATATGTTTCCTTTCCATTTGAGGAGGAGTTTGATAAAATTTGTTTGAAATTTTGTAAGATTTGATATCACCCTAAGGAACAATAAAGCCTGTCAATACATTAAACTTGGCAGCTTGTTGATTTAGAGTATATAGTTATCAAAGGTACCAGTATTATAATTTAGAACGCCAGACGCACGTTTCGTCTACATAAGACTCATCAGTGACGCTCATATCAAAATATTTAAAAAGCCAAACTAGTACAAAGTTGAAGAGCATTGAGGATCCAAAATTCCAAAACGTTGTACGAAATACAGCTAAGGTAATCTATTCCTGGAATAAGAAAATCCTTAGTTTTTCGAAAAAATTCAAAGTTTTGTAAACAGGAAATTTAAAAAAAAATGACCACATTATTGATATTCATGGCAACACCGAAGTTACTGGGCTGGTGATACCCTCGGGGACGAAACGTCCACCAGCAGTGACATCGACCCAGTGGTGTAAATAGTTATCAAAGGTCCCAGGATTATAATTTAGTACGCCAGACGCGCGTTTTGTCTACATAAGACTCATCAGTGACTCATCATAAGAATACATCCTTTTTATTTTCTAAATTGCTTATAAGAAAAGAGTAAAATCACAAAAAAGCAAGGAAATGATTGAAACAATAATGCATTTGGAGTACAAAAGTATCTCAAACGGAATGATGACGTTTGGTTTCTAAGGTACTAGTACTTTTTGTCATCGTTTGTTTTACATTATCAGTAAATATTATTTTTTCAGTGGATATTCCTGTAGAAAAGATAGTAATGAATCTCTGTGGATAGAGGATGGTAGATTGACTCCACAATGCGACTGTTCTAGTGGATTTCAAGTGTGTCCGTCAGGTAAATACTTTATGAAAACAATACACCTTATCGCTAATCCCGGCTGACCCGCTTGACCTTTTGATGCATACAACAATCACTTTTTCATTGTGGCGTCAGAAAATTTTACGGGAACCTGTGTGATATCCAGTTATGGCGGACAAATAGCGATAAGGTGTATTCTATTTACTAGTTAACTCTGTAAAGTATTGGAATTAACTGTCACACAGTCACTATTTTAGTGGATTTCAAGTCCTTTCATAATTTACATTTTCTGTTGGTAGCAAAAGTTGTCAAGAAAATAAATAAGCACACCATCATTTAAGATCACATGATTAAGAACACATGATTGCTTACAGGTCAGGTCATCTCTCTCTCTTTATCAAATTCACTGTGCTTAAACGGCTGTGGGTAACTTAAGTTACCCACAGCCCAAGATGGAGCCGCCTTGCGTCGGTTAGATACTTTTCTTCTATAGAATAAAAATACTACGAATGCATCAATTAAACAACTGAATTTAAAAGTTGTATTAATCGTTTAGGGAAACCCCTAAACTGGAAAGGTGATTAAATTCTACAAAAGAAACGATCACAGCACGATTTTAAAAAACACTTAGGCTGTCCGTAACTTCAAAACAACTTGTCCGTAACTTTTTTCATCATACCAATAGAGATGTCCGTAACTTTCAAAGAATCGACATACGCGGATGTAATGTTTAAACTGATGATAGAGATTGCATCGAATACATATTCACAAAACGAAGTAGATGTCTAGTATGATATAATTCATTGTATCGATGGAAGACAAAATTGGGAAAAATATGAAAAAAATCACGATAAATCCGCAAAACTCGGGTCTCATTTTGTATAACGTCGGGGTACCCGAATCACCTAGTTCGGAGGGTTGTTTCCGATCATAGCAGATAAACTGTTGAAACATCATTGTTTTTTTTTTTTTTTTGAACAAGTAGACTACACAAGTATTTTTACACATACATGTAGCATGTATACACTTACTGATTTTCTGCCAGCAACGACAAGGGTAGCGTGAATCCGGGATTTTGGAGGGGAACCCAAATTGCCCAGGCATGCAGTGGATAGACTATACAAGACTTAAGTGCACAAACTTTTTCCGTCTTTTTGAAAAAGCCAAAAACACTTTTCTCTCATCCCCACAAAAACAAATCCCATCAGCATTGACAGTAAAGTAAAAGGGGTGTCAATCTGGACACACTGGGACGTTGCGCACGGTGATATTGCGGCACCCTGGCCAAGATTTACAGTAAATGGGAAAACTTTATAAAAAAAAAAAAAGAAAAAGGACATTTTGTATAAATGAATAAACCTAGTTTTACAGCTAGCTGCACATTTCATTTGTATGCAAGTTGCATTAAATCTCATTAAACTGAATAAAACTAAAAGACACAATAGGTAAAAGTCAGTGACAATAAAAGGAAAAGAGCAGTCACCATTATGTAACAATTCGACATAGTATATAAAAATATAAATAACTACGTAGGACAACAGGGTAATTTAATAGTCTAACAACCCCTGATAACATACAAAGAGAGAAAAAAAAACATACTAGGAAACATATTCAAAAAATCATAACACTATAACTAACTGGTGGGATGTATAAATACCGAGCCGCGTCAAAGAGTATTCATCAAAATACACCTAGAAAGAAACAGAGGTGAAGGTAAACCGCAAACATAATTAAACTCAAAACATTAAAGAGTATGGAAAAGCCTTGGTCCGACAAGCGAAAAACGTCGATAAGACGCACATCAGTAAATAAAAGTTCAAACCATAACCAGGATGGAGTACCACAACCCCCACATAAAACTTCTGTGGTGTAAGTATGGTGCGTTAATAAAATCACATTTGGTGGTGAATGAGTAGTATAGACGGCCGCGAAGGTTACAAATATGATGTTAATTGTCTTCTAATTGTTGAAATTATAATTCTTAAAATTTTAAATCAAAAGTTACCCACATCTAAAAATAAAGTTACGGACAGTCTGCTTAGTTTCGATCAAAAAGTTACGGACATCTTATGCATTTTTTAAAGTTGACCTTGCACTTTAGTGAACTCTATATTAACAAATTTATGGTAATTGTTAGTCATTTCTTTATTCAATAATCCTATAAATATTTACATTCTGCATGAAAAACGTCGCAAAAGGTACATTTTGTATGAATTAAATATCAACGAGTTTAGAGTCCGCCATCTTGGGCTGTGGGTAACTTAAGTTACCCACAGCCGTTTAAGCACAGTGAAATTAGTTGATTACAGCGCAATGTCAATAAAATAAGAAGAATAAATGATATCATATTAAAAGTAAGATTGGGTAAAATTGCTTTATTTTGATTTATAATACACCTAGATGGCAAGCAATACCAACGGATACCTAATATATGATGTCAATTTTTAAAAAAAAATTCAAGAAGTTCTAATAAACAGACAACAGCACATGAGAAAATTTGAGCAATTTGTAGACTGGTAAAAAGTAAAATGATAAAAATACTGAACATCGAGGGAAATTCAAAACGAAAATTCAATACTCAAATAGCAAATCAAAAGCTCAAACACATCATATGAATGAATGAATAACAACTGTCATATTCCTGACTTGTTAAACATAAGTTGGGCCTAGGTTGACCATGTAAGTATTTATTCTGCAATGTTTTTAAACACATTTCGTTTAAATTTATCTGAATACATTGGCAGGTGCTGGAGGTCCAGAACCACAAAAGAAACTGCTACCAACAACAGACTATCTATATAACATGACTGGACGTAACATCAGTGATTGGTTGGTCAAGACAATGAAGCCGTTCCAGAATAAGAGGTAACACCACTTAAATTGTGATTGCTGAGGTTATCATTTTTTTCTTAAAGGGAGGCAAAATCAGTAGAAGCCATGTACTCACACATGTATATTTAACAAATATCAGATTCTAAAATGGGTATTTTCGAAAGTATAAGACATTGCGATTTTTTTTCTCAAGCAGAACAGGAATATAAAGAATAGGGACAACATATTAGTTGTTTATATGAAATGCTGATAGTGATACAGACAAACGTCATGTCGCACTCTATGTATGTCTATTCATCTGTGTGCCATTCTAAATATAATCTTCTCTTATCTTCAATCAATATCAATCAACATGTTCTTGTGGAATATCTGTTCTCTAGGAAAAATAACTGTCCATTAGCCAGTTACTAGGTATTGCCACAATTCAAATTATACATTTTCTCTGATTATTGAAGATGTGCAATGTTGCTGTCATTGAACTTTACCTTAGCTGTATTTGGCAAAACTTTTAGGAATTTTGGTTCTCAATGCTCTTCAACTTCGTACTTTATTTTCCCTTTTAACTTCTTTGGATTCGAGCGTCACTGATGAGTCTTTTGTAGACGAAACGCGTCTGGCGTATATACTAAATTTAGTCCTGGTATCTATGATAAGTTTATTTACGTACAGTAATATAAAAATACTTTTTTCCACGTCCTTTGTACTCTAGTGGATAATTGCTTCGTTTATAATCATACCACATCTTCTTATTTTTTTATTTAACAACTCGCACATTATTGATTGGTCGAGACAATGCAACAATACCAGAATTAGAGGTAACACCATCTGACTTGTAACTGAGAAATTTACATTTTTTGCATAAGAAGAAGAAATTTGCTTGTATATGCAACAAATACCAGATTCAAAGTTGATCAAATTTAGTTTTGTCTGTTATATTCATGACAGTTAGATTTTCAGTGCTCTTCGGTGTTTTATTCTCTTACTGAAATCATTGACTAGGTATGGTGGATTTTCATTTGGAGATGTCAACAATATCAGCTCAACACTGGACCCAAGCAAAATACGAGAGACGTTTGAAAACATCCCTCAAACTGAATTTTGGTATGACCTTAAGAAAATTCTACAAAATTCTATTACACAGGATACTACCAAGGTATGAAGTTGAACGACATTTGTTATTCTACAATAGTTTGATATCAGTAAGGTCTTTTTCGAGGTCTATAATGGGCGCCGATCAACTTTTTTGGCAGGTATTATACAAAGTAAAAACGGATATATTCTGACAAGTTACAATGAAAGCGATTTCAATTCTACGTACATTTCTTGTAGGTTATAACTTTTTATATAAAGGAAAAAAGCAATATATATTGAAGTTATTGCAATTGGACGAATAAAATATGCCCCTCTTTGTTACATTGGAAACTCTTATCTTTATATATTATCGTTGATCATCTGAACAAGATTGATTATTTCGCTTGAGCCGGAACGTCGAAAGTGAGAAAAGCAATCCAGTTGAGATGAACAATGATAATATGTTGATCGTTATTTTACCTATGACTACGTTGTTATTTTCATGACAATAGATACATGCGTCCTTATTTCCAGAGATAATTTTTATATCATTTGACTTCGCTGAGAAAGAAAATTTTTAGTCAGCAAGATCAAAGGGAAATTTCGTAAAATAGCAATCAGATGGTTTATTCAATATACATTCAGCTTTGATAACACATTGTCAACACAGGTATGGTACAACAATGACGGTTGGACAGCTATTGTCTCCTACATGAACGTAATGAATAATCTGATTCTCCGTAGCCGACTGAACCCTGGCCAGATCCCAGAACAGTATGGTATAACAACAGTCAATTATCCTATGAATGCAACTGTGCAACAAGTTACTGAAGAAATGCTGTAAGCCAATACCATTGTTAATATAGATACATATTTCAACAAAACTTAAAAGTTAATAAAAGGATTCATGATTTAAAATATCAGGAGGAAATTCCAGTTTCTTATAACAATTCTGATATAGTTAAAATATATCATTTGAAGCAATTCTATGACGACTTCTCATACAAAATATGGCTTAATCATCGTAGTTTAAGACAAAAGTTTAACCTTAATTAGTTTACAAAATTAGAAACAGTAGTTGATTCGAAAAGAATAGTTTGTTCTCAGTGCACTTTTTTTCTTTTTGTAGAGCCGATAGTATTATAGATTTGATCATGGCTATCTGTTTGATATTTTCCATGTCATGTGTAGCTGCTAGTTTCATCTTAGTGTTGATAGAAGAAAGATCATCTGACTTCAAACATTTACAATTTGTTAGTGGTGTCAATCCATTTATTTACTGGCTGGCAAACTTTCTCTGGGATATGGTAAGTATTGTAATGAATGGAATAAAGAAAGACACCAGAGGGACAGCCAAACCCATAGATGTTATTAGTTGAAGCAAGCGGAGTAACCGGAAATAACCAACGCGCGTCGTCATGAAAAATTAAAATCATAGTCAATTAATAAAAAAAATCATCTTAAAGGGGTATATTCATTTAAAAAATCTACCGTCGACTTTAATGTTAAATGTATTTCTTGAATTTAATTTGTACCTGATTTACCTTCAGAAATTAGAAAATTTCATCTACCATTCATGAATGTACAAATAAAGCCCTATCATTTGCAATAATAAAAAATTACAGGTTCATGTGGCATTTTTGGGCACCTTCACCTACCCCCATTACTTTTCAACCCTGTAGTAAAAGAATGGTACATTCAGCATTTATTTTTTTATTTATTTTTCAACTCTAGTTTTGATCCATCTATCACAAAATATTTATTAGAAACAATTTCTATCAATCAAAAGAGCACACGACTTTAGTTTTATGCAGAAAGCTCTCCCCCAAAATGGGCGGTCCCTGATGATGTATATTTATTTACTGAATGTACCCCTATAGATAAAAATGATTACCTTTAAAATATTTCTTTTTTGGCTAATCTTCAGATCACGAAAATGTGAATATGTAATTTAGAGCTCTATCTTCATAATAACTGAACTAGCTTATCATACATGTCCTACCTTTGACAATACTTGATGTTTTGCTCTTGAAATGATGCATGATAAAAAAAAATCAGTCTTATATTTAGCTATCAAAGTTACCAGAATTATTATTTACTACGCCAGACGCGCGTTTCGTCTACATAAGAGTCATCATGGATGATCATATCAAAATATTTATAAAACCAAACAAGTACAAAGTTGAAGAGCATCCAAAATTCCAAAAAGTTGTGCAAAATTATGCTGAGGTAATCGATGACTGGGATAAGAAAATCCTTAGTTTTTCGAAAAAATCAAAGTTATGTAAACAGGAAATTCATTTAAAATGACCACATTATTGATATTCATATCAACACCGAAGTGTTGACTACTGGGCTGGTGATAGCCTCGGGAACGAAACGTCCACCAGCAGTAGCATCGACCCAATGGTGTTAATGGTTATCAAAGGTACCAGGATTGTATTTTATTACGCCTCACGCGCGTTTCGTCTACATAAGACTCATCAGTGACACCATTTGACAATACTTGATTTTTTGCCATTGAAATGATGCATGATAAAAACAATCAGTATTATACCGCTGGTCAAAAGTCATATATCGATTGAGAGAAAACAAATCTCAGTTACAAACTAAAACCAAGGGAACACATCAACTATAGAAGAAAAGGAAAGGAACAGCATGAACACTGAAGCGCAACAACATACATAGAAACGAGCTATTTGATAACAACTACCATATTCCTGACTTGGTACAGGTCATTTTAAGAAAAAATGGTGGGATGACCTGGTTTTATGCCTGACCAAAACCTCCCGCTTATATGACAATTTTGAAAAAATAGACACAAAGTAAGTGTCTACATAAAGATTGTTGCTTACATTTAAGGTACCATTAACAACATTTGTTGTGACATTAATGCTCCATATCAAAATTATCTTAAATTTGAATAATCAAATTAGACAAGAAGTTGCCATTAATTCATTTGTTTTTTTGTCAAACGCACTCAAGATATAATGTTTCGCTTTTACGAACCTTAAGGACATTAAATGCAATAATGTCCTTACTAAGTCCTTGACTACTTTTAAGTTTTTTTTTCTATTTTATTTTGTTTATCTTGTTTTAAGTAAGTAAGGCACCAGAAACGTCAACTGATCATTATATCAGCATGTTCTGACAACACAAAAGATTAAATACAATTTAGTATTTGATTGACAGGCATTCAATAAAACGCCTGACCAGGGCCGAATAGAAATAGCATTGAAATATGGGGTACTAATTAAGATAATAAAACAAAGGAGAAATATTGCAAAACTTCGAAATTTTTATGTTTTCATGTAAACAAAATTGCAAGTCATAATGTTTGTATCCATGCAAGTTTAAATATTTTTCAAGAGATGTTGACAATAATCGTAAATACGGTTGGAAATTCGTGCTTTCAAAAATCTTGTTTTACTGATTTTGTTTCCTATTATTTTTTCAGATTAATTACTGGATAGCATCAATTTTATGTATTGTAATTTTCCTGGCTTTCCAAACAAAAGCTTATGTTGGGCCAGGAAATCTTGAAGTTCTTTTCATACTGCTGATATTGTATGGGTAAATATCTTGTTTCTATCTGTTTTGAAGATTTGGTATGTCGTTTAATGTTATGTACTTTAGTCATAGATTATTCACTCTATTAGTTTCATAGGGTTCTATACTGAATTTCATATCAGGTCCAAACCTCCCTTTTAAAGTTGTATAAAATTTAAAGATAAAAAGTCAAATATTTGTCGGTGTAACTTGTGTTTTGCCTTTTAAGATTTATTCATTAGGACCAGCAAATTAAGGTATCGGAACCATAATAGACCACGTGACTTAAATAAGTCGAGGTTTTTGTGTTATTTAAATTTGCTGTTACAAAATATTAGAAATTATTATAAATTAAGGAATGTATCTCCCTCATGCAAAGCTCTGATTCCTTTCACGAATTTGACTATACTTTTTGGACCTTTTGGATTATAGCTCTTCATCCTTTATATAAGCTTTGGATTTCAAATATTTTGGCCACGAGCATCACTGAAGAGACATGTTTTGTCGAAATGCGCATCTGGTGCAACAAAATTGGTACCGTTGATTTTATTATTGACTTACCTTAATGCGATTCTCATATTTGGTATAGTGCACAAACACGTATTTACCACGAAAAGAACCTTTACAATATTTTTACCTCGTTTTACTGATATTCAGAAACCCATAATAACATTCAAAACGAGTTTCATTATAATATATACTACATTTCAAATAACATGCCTTTAGTATTACAATTGTATATTTTAACTGATAACTAGATTTTGCAAGTCCTATTCTCTTTTTTATGCCCCATTTATGGCATTATATTCTCTGGTCTGTGCGTCCGTTCATCCGCCCGTGATAGAGCGGATGGGGCATCCGTGTACTATTGAAAAATTCTTGTTTTCATATCATATATTTCCTTCGAACGAGCTAGATTTGACATGTTCTATCTTTTTCTTCTTCATATTTTACATTTCCCAATTATTTTTCTAGATTTTGAAAGTCTCTTTTTCTCTTCCTAATATATATTTCCTACGATTTTGCAAAATTTTGCAAGTTTTGTTTTCTTTTTTCTTCTTCCTATTATATATTTCTTTTAAGTTTGCTAGATTTGTCATGTCCTATTATCTTTTTAAACCCCTTCATTTTATATATTTCTAATGAGTTGCTTTAATGTTCTAGTTATATTATCTTTATAAACTTCATATCTTATACGTGTATATATTTAAAAAAAAAATGTCAAACCCTATTCTCCTTAAAGAAATCCTATTTGCTTTCATTAAATATTCCTTTTGATGCATGTAAGTGATGTTATTTCCCAATTAATATATTGATTCGTATTTCAGATTTGCCATGACCCCTTTGATGTACCCCTTCAGCAGAGTTTTCAATGTTCCTAGTACAGCCATGGTAGTTCTGACGTCTGTCAATATCTTCCTTGGAACTACATCCACACTGGCTACATTTGTAATTGATATTGTCGGAAAAGATGATGAGGTACTGTTGGTTGATAAGTTCTTTAACTTTTGTATAATGTTTTGGATTACAAATATGTTGGACACGAGCATCGCTGAAGGGAAAATAATTATCAAAATGCGCATCTCTTAAATTGAAATTCGTACCAATTATATATTATTAGATATTCATACTAGCATGACCAAGGGACCAAAACATTCGTAGGTCTTAGTGATGGCACTTATAGTAGTTATAAAGTTTGATGACATGAGGAAGAAGAGCTTCATTTTCACAAATTGATGTGAACTTAAAATTTTGAAGTTTTGTTGTACCTGTAGAAAACTTATCTCAAACAGGATAGCACATCTTCATTTTTACGGAAATGTTGTTAACCGTACCCAAAAATTTAAAACCAATCCTTGTAAACTTATCGATTCTTTAAACAAATTATTCTAAAAGGTGACAAATTCTACATTGTAATTATTTAATTGAATATGGTTTTTATTGGTATTAATATTGATTTTTTTAGTAAATTAAACGCAAACTTTATAATATTGTTATAAACAGATTCACATTCATAGATATACAGTCTTTCGATAACTGTTTCTTGGCATTGCACAAGGTCATGTTTTTCTCTGACTGTTAATGACGTCTCATACTAAATCCATTGGATGTTGAATGTGTATTGATTGATAATTTAGTTTCAGATGCATGATATTTTTTTATGAGTACTTAGTGGCTTTGAACTAGATGTCAGTAACTTCGAGTACTCTCAGATCAGTACTTATTGTCTTTTTTATGTTAGGATAAATAAGTATCGGCCACGTTCACTTTAAGTTTTTGTCAGATGTTTGTTATTTGTATCCATCTTATGAGTTAAGCCTTTAAGTTCCTATTGTTACACCACTGAGATAGGGGGCGCTAGTATGTTAAAGTCCGTTAAATTCTGTATGTAACACGTTCTCATCTAAAATTAGAAATTCTCATATGCCACTTAACTTATTTTTGTGTGAGAAGGCTACAACATTTGTGATTATTGATATATTTCGCGTTAAAAACTCACTGTATAGCATTAATGATATTTGTTTGTCATCTTTTAGCAAGATTTGTGATCTTTCTTTGTAAATGCGAACCAAAATTTCATTATTTTATCATAAACCTTTTTCATAGGATGCTAGAATGAACTTTTTTAACACCAAGGAAATAGTTCAAGTAAATAAACCCTAAAAAGATACTCATTCTGCATTTTTGTTATACTTTTATGTCATTTTTGAAATATATACATAACATAACATTTACCCATCTTTATTTCAGATGTTTCAATGAAAAGAATGCTAAATTAAGTCTTTTTTCTCTTACTTGCAGTAGGACAACCGGATGTGCCTTTTCGGCCAAAATGTGATTCGGCGGCGCTCAGTAGTCCTACGCCGAAAATTGGACTATTTTGCGTCGGCCGACGTCAACTGAAAAATGGCGCGCTTTTGTATTTTTTTTAAATTCGTTTGCGGCAAAGTGCGGACGATAAATACTGTCGATTTTAAGTATATATCTACATGAGAAAAATATATGAGTTTACATATTATTTTCATTTTTGATCATTGAAACATAAGGAAATCTTATTTTTTTTACATCTGAACATAGAATTTCGGATTTTGATTTTCTGCACTATAGGATTAAATGGCTATATCAAAAATGGGAACAAAAAAATACCTATCCTTCGCGCGAGTTTTTGGCATCGAAATTCGTAAAGAACAGAGGTGTCCAAGCCAGGGCAAAAATTTGTTCCCATTTTAAAGTAGGGGTCTCAATCTTTTATATGTTTTTCCTTGCATGGTCGGTAGATTTGAAAATTGGAAGAGTTTCTGTTTTTGAAGTAAATATTTATTCAAATATCATGAAAAGGTGAATCATTAGGTATAAAACCACTTTAAATATAGCAGTTTGTGTCACTGAATTGTATAATTATAGATTTTTTTCGAAATTGAAGAAGGCGCCATTTTTGGCTATTTTTCCATTACGTCTATTGATATGCTAAAATTATGAGGTGTTTCTAAAAAATCTCCGACTCAATTTTTTTAAAACTTTCATATGCTAATCTTTGGTACAAAATGTATGTGTTTTGAAAAAATTAGGCACTTCTATCGAGTAGAAATGGAGAATGGTCATCTTTACTTTGTATGTCCCCACTAGGGGGGCCCTGTTCCTCCCTTTACCTTGTTTCTGAAGAACACGATAGTAATTCATCTCTCGAAAAAATTATCCACTAAAAATAGTTGAAACATATCAAATATATGTTAAGACATCAATAAATTTTACTGGATGTGATTTTTTAAGCAGAATTGCCGGAATCGACCTCAACCGAAGTTGTGTCAGTATATAGATAAACGTTGTCAATTTCCGGCGCCGAAAATGCCAACGTAAAATGTCATTAAAAGTTGGATTCTTTTCTTCTTTGTAGCAATTTTGTTAATCTTAATGCCAAGGAAGGCATGCAATATGTTGAATCCATACCAACGTTATACCATACTTGGTACCCTAAAGTGTTAGGCTTACACATCATGGCACCCCGACTGATTTGTTGAAATCATGATCGTACTTGAACTAAAAGTTTTCAAAGTAACTTATAAAAAACAAGATTCATTCCGTGAATATTGTTACCTGGCGCTGAGTTTTAAATGAACATTTAATCTGATTAGGTCATAGAAAAGCTGTTGATATTCCTTTCGTTAATATAATTATCGTTGTGTGTTTTGTTTGGTTCTTATTTTTAAAAGGGGGGGCGTTGGCAGGGGCATGCTCTTTTTATTTTGTCAAAGGCATGTGTCATTTTTAGGGCTCATGGTTCTCAATCTCTGGTTACAGTGAAGGTTCAAACTCATCATGACTTTAAAAACTTATTAAAAATTCATTTTGCAGTTTCTTGGGGCATTGACATACTATTACTGACTATCAATATATCTATGCATAGGAGGGATGACCAATTCTATTCAAAGTAGGTGGTGGGAATTCAAAAGAAATCCTGGTCCGTTCACAATAGTACTTCAGTGGCGGATCCAGAACTTTTCCTAAAGGGGGGCGCACGCTCCAGTCATGCTTCATTGATTCCCTATATTATCAACCAAATTTTTCCCACGAAAGGGGGAGCCCCCCTGGATCCGCCTATGTACTTGTTCGCCCTGGGTGCTTTGCCCTTATACCCATTCGCCCTGTTCTTTTTTTTTTTATTTTGTTGTCCTCTTTAATGTTAATTATTTGAATGAAGTATGTAAAATTTGGTTGACAATTTTGTGCATAAACCACATACGCCAAAACGTTGCAGATTTTGTCTGGATTGACTATTCATTTGCATCCATTGCTACACATGCATTTATTTCTAAACATATTTTCACTTTTGCATACAGATGCAGAATATTCCTTTTCAGCCTGTCTTGTGTCATGTAACAGGGTCTTTTATACATGTGGCTCACTTTTTGTTCAAGTTTATCTTTTTAGACATTTGATATCTAGTGGAGAGTTGTCTTATTGGCATTGATCATACCCCAACTTTCTAATTTTCATATTACTGAAAGGTAACTGTATTTATTACCTTGAATTGAATAAATAATTACTTACAAAAAACAATTCCACATGTAAAAAAAATAAATGAAACATAATCTCTTGCATCTCTTTTCTCCTTTTAGTGACAAGGGGCCTATTTTGTATGGTTGGCTGGTTCATATCTGGTGATGGGATATACATTTAGTTGTGCAGTGTTGAATACTGGTCCCCACCCCCCTAATTGATAGGAATAAACAAAACAAAAATTCTTTCACTCAATCTCAACAACAAGGCAAAAGTGAAGTATAAAATCAATATAAGCATACTACTGGTTCTACTCGTTTTCTGCTCTTTGGTTGGGTTGTTATCTCTTTGACACATTGCCCATCTATATTCTCAATTTTAAAGATTATTCAAGTATGTGATATGTGATAAATATCCAAAAATGAGCTTATTTGATAAAATTCAGCCTTGATCCACAATTTCTTGAAAAAGTACCAAAGCAAAATACAACATGTGGGTACATGTCTAATTTACCAGGAAAAAAGTGGAATAATTCTGGAATGGCAAAACTTGAATTTGCCCAAAACTAAAAGCAAGCTTTTTCAAATTACACTCATGCAAAATAAAAGGGAAACACTTGAGGCCAGAGGGAAGATATAATATTTGGTTGTCAGAAGTATAAAATAAACGTGGAATCTTATTAATTATATAACAGTGAAACTGCTTAAAACAAAATATTCATGAAAACAACTGAGTCAATAATCTGATTTTTTTTAATAAATATGGTGGCATTTCACTTCTGCACTTTTTAATGTTGATGAGTCTCACATATTTAAAAAATCCTCTTGTTACTAAACTTTGGAGCCCATAGTCTGTTAAACTTTCATTTATTAAATCCTACATTAGTTCAACAAAAATGTCCGCTTATAATCACTTGAACCACCTCGGATACCATTCTGTACATGAATGTATCTCTCATAACAAATTTCGTATAAATTGCTGATTCCAGGTATCAAAATTTTTATCCTCCAGTAAAATTATTCCTCTGACAGGATGTCTTGTCTACTGAAAATGAAATATTTTGTTATTAAATTAAGTTTGTTAATTCAATCAAAAAGTAATGAAGAATGATAATTATGATATATTGTATTTCATTGTTATTGCCATCTATGACCTCAATACAGTCTGCGCAAGTCATTCTCTTATCTAAAAAAAGCCAGATGCTCCGCAGGGCACAGCTTTATACGACCGCAGATGTTGAACCCTGAACGGTTGGGGCAAGTATGGACACAACATTCAAGCTGGATTCAGCTCTAAATTTGGATTGTGATTAAATAGTTGACACAGCATAGGTTTCTGACACAGAATGAATGGTCTAATGAACTTAAAATTTTTTATTTGCCTTTGAGCAATTCACTATGCTGTTGAATATTAATCCTCTCAAAAAAATGTTTGAAGAAATTTTCTTTTTATTTATGAAATCTGAAATGAAAAAAAAATTGACCCCTCCCCCATTTTTTTCACATCCCCCTTTCCCTTATTCCAAAACTGATCTCAATTCAAATTTCTAATGGAGTTTGCAACAATAACTACTCATTTAAATACATCATAAAATATTAAAACTTAAAGAAAGTGCTTGTAATCATTCACTGAATGGTAAAAATTGTTTTAATTTATCAGTTGGTAGTAAAAGTCAATATACATTGTATATTGTATAAAACAATGATTTAAGTTGATTAACTACTATTCTGGACAAAGAAAGATAACTCCAATTGAAAATTCTTGCTATTGCACAATATTGTGCAATTAGATATTTCTTGCTATTGCGCAATACTGTGCAATTGAAAATATTTGCTATTGCACAATACTAACTGTGCAATTGAAGATTTCTTGCTATTGCACAATACTTAGTATAATAATTTTGGATCCTGATTTGGACCAACTTGAAAACTAGGCCCATAATCAAAAATCTAAGTACAGCTTAGATTCAGCATATTAAAGAAGCCCAAGAATTCAATTTTTGTTAAAATCAAACTTAGTTTAATTTTGGACCCTTTGGACTTTAATGTAGACCAATTTGAAAACGGGACCAAAAATTAAGAATCTACATACACAGTTAGATTTGGTATATCGAAGAACCCCAATTATTTAATTTTTGATGAAATCAAACAAAGTTTAATTTTGGACCCCGATTTGGACCAACTTGAAACTGGGCCAATAATAAAAAATCTAAGTATTTTTTTAGATTCAGCATATCAAAGAACCCTAACTTGGCCAAGGATTCAATTTTTGTTAAATCAAACTAATTTTAATTTTGGACCCTTTGGACCTTAATGTAGACCAATTTGAAAACAGGACCAAAAATTAAGAATCTACATACACAGTTAGATTCAGCATATTGAAGAACCCCAATTATTCAATCTTTGATGAAATCAAAGAAAGTTTAATTTTGGACCCTTTGGGCCCCTTATTCCTAAACTGTTTGAACCAAAACTTCCAAAACCTTCCTTTTATGGTCATAAACCTTGTGTTTAAATTTCATAGATTTCTATTGACTTATATTAAAGTTATGGTGCGAAAACCAAGAAAAATGCTTATTTGGGCCCCCTTTTGGCCCCTTATTCCTAAACTGTTCAGACTTCAACTCCCAAAATCAATCCCAACCTTCCTTTTGTGGTCATAAACTTTGTGTTTAAATTTCATTGATTTCTATTTACTTATACTAAAGTTATTGTGCGAAAACCAAGAATAATGCTTATTTGGGCTCTTTTTTGGCCCTAATTCCTGAACTGTTGAAACTAAAACTCTCAAAATCAATCCCAACCTTTCTTTTGTGGTCATAAACCTTGTGTCAAAATTTCATAGATTTATATTTACTTAAACTAAAGTTATAGTGCGAAAACCAAGAAAATGCTTATTTGGGCTCTTTTTGGCCCCTAATTCCTAAAATGTTGGGACCAAAACGTCCAAAATCAATCCCAATCTTCCTTTTGTGGTCATAAACCTTGTGTTAAAATTTCATAGATTTCTATTCACTTTTACTAAAGTTAGAGTGCGAAAACTAAAAGTATTCGGACGACGACGCCAACGTGATACCAATATACGACCAAAAAAAATTCAATTTTTGCAGTCCTATAAAAATGGTCAGATTTATTAAAACACTTCATTTGCATGGATATGATGCACATCATGTAAGAGTTAATTCTCTTATATTTTTTTTTTATCATAAAATAAATTTAAATTATGGTACCCTCCATTCTTGAAATTAGGTTTTAAATCCAAATGTAACTATCTTGACATATATACAGCATAGATAACAGAATAAAATCTTTAAACTATAAAAGAATACCATTCGACCTTAAAGTCTGTGTATGATTCTTTTACCTATATCTCATTAATTATAATTTCCATCCTTAATTTATTCCATTGGCAACTTTTATATATATAAAAAAGAATAATTTAGTATATAATAATGTCTGACTGTTAAATGTAGATGTTTTTTAGTCAATTCCCTTATGAAAACAGTGCATACCATGTATATTATGTTTTTTTTTTTTATATTTGTGGGATTGAAATCATAGCACACTGTAAATAACTGACTTATGTTTACCCTAAACAGACACTTTTGGATTACTTACCCATAATATATTCTAGTTCTATTGTTTTCTATCAAAATCATTTTGCTTTCAACATTACTGGACACTGGCATGGTCGTTGACATTCCATTTGATTACTGTTTTCTTGTTGTATGTATATCACACATACACATGCACATGTACGTCAAGTGTTTTTTGTTGATATATAAAAGTACTATGTATTGAATTTTTGATTCATAGTGAACATCTTTCTCCTTCCTGTAAATATAAAGCAAATGTACATACAATTACTAAATAAATTATATACTAAATTATTCAAAGCAAAATTAAACTTTGCATTGTTATTATCAACACATTAATACAAATTTGCCATATGAATTACCAAGAAAATACATATTTTTACTAAGTATTATAAATAATTATGCCTCAAGCATTTTGCTCAATACATAAATGTTAAAGGCAATAATGGGCAAAGAAAATATTTCCAAGTCTTGAAAAATTATTTTTTATGTATAATATAAAAAAGAAGATGTTGTACGATTGCCAATGAGACAACTATCCACAAAAGACCAAAATGACACAGACATTAACAACTATAGGTCACTGTACAGCCTTCAACAATGAGCAAAGCTCATACCCTATAGTCAGCTATAAAGGGCCCCAATAAGAAAATGTAAAACAATTCAAATGAGAAAACTAACCGGTTTAACGGCCTTATTTATGAAAAAACGAAGAACAAATATGTAACACATAAACAAACAACAACCACTGAATTACAGGCTCCTGGCTTGGGACAGGCACATACATAAATAATGTGGCGGTGTTAAACATGTTAGATAACAATGTTTAATATCATAACATGGAGCAGATTTGTGTGTTAACAATCCTTTTGTTAACATTTTTATATTCAATTATATTATAGTGTACATAAATATCATAATTGACATGTACAATACAAGCTAAAATTATACATTTTGGGGGCACTCACAACCCAGTTTTTCTCAATTTAAATCCTGGAACCACCACTGTCATGACTATTGAGACCTTGTTGGAAAAAATTTGGTTGATTATATAGGGACTGAAGCATGACTGGAGCCCCCCCCTTTCCCCCTTTTATGAAAAGTTCTGGTTTTGCCACTGAAATTTGTTAGTATCTGGTCTGACATGTAAATGTATGTCACTGTACATGTGTAAGCTCTCAAATGGGTGACAGGTGATTGGTAAATTACAATGAGGATACTACTTGTATCTGGTTTATTTTTTTATATATGGGAAAGAAGAGTATGGATAGTGAACCCCCATTGTCAGAAACAAGTGCCTATAATCCCTTTCCCTTTGTATTGTATCAATTTGTGTTCATAAAAGATTTAATTTTTATAGATAAAATATTAAACTTGAGTGTACATGTATTATATAAATGAAACCAGGGACATACATGACATATAAAAGTTCAAAGTTCTTTATTTTCCAATTAAGGGCCCTGACGGGCAATAATGACAACAATACATGTACACAATACATTCTGATTCTTAACACATAAACAATTAACATATAATGAGTTTTGTCTCTTGCTTGTTCATGTTGTTATAAGTGTCAAAAGTGTTGGCTGTTATGTTTTATTGTTGTTTTGTTTTGTATATGTTTTTATATGTGTTCATGTGTTTCAGCAATGATCCTTTTGTACTGGATTGTATCCTGAATAAAATTAGTTAGATAGTTAGTTTATAATGAAGATAAAATTAATTGTTCCCAGATGAAATGGGAATTTATTTATATAAGACCAGGTATAAAGTAGCCAAGAGTTAAAGTGAATATGTCTTACATTCTAATGATTTAGTACATGGACGTCTTAACTTTGACGTTCAGCAAAATTCATGGAGTACCCACCCACCCCACCCCCTTTTTTAGAGAACTTACAGTCGGAATGAAACATGATCATCCACGCTTTCAAATTTGATTCGTTTTGGTCCGTATTTGCAGTTTCATGTTTACAATGTTCACAAAGTGATAGCGTGAATTATTTCCAGGGAGATCGTGAAGACACTTTTTTTAATTTTGTCTGTCCAGTTTGAAAACGGATGTTGACAGTGTCAGTGGGTATAATATTTCCGGAGACAAGGGCGGATACCCCAGACCGAAATCCGAATGTAACAAAATAATAAAAGTGATAAATAGTAAATTCATTACATGAAAAGGAAATGATGAAAACTTGGATTTCAATATTCATGTTTCGTATTATTTTACAGTTTATTTTTGCCGTTTAAATCATTTCTTGGGATACGACTTCTTTGAAAATAATTACCTGCAATATCTGGAATAAAGCTTTATCTTTTATGTTGTGTGGCACAAAGTTTAAGCATCCAAGAATGTCATAAATGCAACTTTCAAAGAGGAATGCCAAATCCGACGTCAAATAATGGCCGCCATTACGTGTAGACAACGTCGTCTAGTGAACCGTATCACTGAGCGCCGAAATCCTTACTCAGGCGCTTCCGGTTGTCCTACTGTTGTATTTGTCAGGTCTGTATGCCTGCATACAACCCTGGTGTATGCTAAAACCTCACTGTATGGATATACAAGTATTTTTCAGGTCTGCATACTAGCATACCGACCTGGTTAATGCTAAACTCTCACTCTATGCACATCCTAGTATTTGTCAGGTCTGTATGCTAGCATACCGACCTGGTGTATTTTAAACTCTCACTCTATGCATATATTATACTAGTATTTGTCAGGTCTGTATGCTAGCATACCGACCTGGTGTATGTTTAACTCTCACTCTATGCATATACTAGTATTTTTCAGGTTTGTATGCTAGCATACCGACCTGGTTAATGCTTATTTCTCACTCTATGCATATACTAGCATTTTTCAGGTCTGTATGCTAGCATACCGACCTGGTTAATGCTAAACTCTCACTCTATGCACATCCTAGTATTTGTCAGGTCTGTATGCTAGCATACCGACCTGGTGTATGTTAAACTCTCACTCTATGCATATATACTAGTATTTGTCAGGTCTGTATGCTAGCATACCGACCTGGTGTATATTAAACTCTCACTCTATGCATATATACTAGTATTTGTCAGGTCTGTATGCTAGCATACCGACCGGGTGTATGTTAAACTCTCACTTTCTGCGTATATAAGTATGTGTCAGGTCTGTATTCCTGCATACAAATCTGGTGTATTTAGAACCTTATATATATATATTTTTTTTGGTATAGTTAAGGTCTGTATGCCTGTATACGAACCTGGGATATGTAAACCGATTTTTTTATAATTTTGGCTTTTTTTTCTGCTAGGTACTTGTTTGCCTGCATGGATTCTAAAATTTTATTCTGGATTGTATTGGCAAGACTGTATGCCTGAATGCTAAGTATTTTCTGAGTAGTAACATTTCTTATTACTTATGTTTGCATACCTCCCTTAGAAAATAAGGAGATGTGTATGATTGTGAAATGAAAAGGTCGAATTCCATGGATGTAAGGAATTACTTATGTATAGCCTTCAACTTCATTTGAATTTGAAAGAAAGCTCTGAATTCTTAACTGCAACACTCAGGAGTTTATTCTCGTATACCAACCCGCTTTTCAATAAACACTTGTAAAACAATGGAATTCATGAGTTTGATTGTCGGCATAAAAACATATAATCCTATACCCATTGGAACATAAAAGTTTGCATATTTGTTTGACATTTTCAGTTCACGTTATTCTTGCATACAACACTGGTGTACGGTGAAAACTTATTTTATTTTTCTTGCATGGAAACATACAAGCTTTAGTTGCTTGTATACCAATCTATGTTTTATTGAATTGCAGTTTTACATACATTCTAGTATTGTCAAACCAAGCTGGTGTTCAGTAAGCTTTTGTTATTGTGTATGGTTTGCCCCCAGTCTTAAATGTCTGCATATTTGGTGGCACTTATTAGATATTAAGCAAGCTGAATGGTTTGCATTCTAACCAGCCTTATATTGTATTCATATTTTGAATTGCAAAACTATCATTTTTCATCATTCTCAAAGTTATAGACTGCAAGAGGGGCGAAAGATACCAGAGGAACAGTCGAACTCATAAATCGAAAATAAACTGACAACACCATGACATGAAATATACAAATTAAAGTACACAAAAAACAGCATAGAAAAACAAACAAAGTCTGAGCAAAACGAATCCTAACCAAAAACTATTATCTCAGGTGCTCTAGAAGGGTAAGCAGATACTGCTCCACATGTCCAACAGTGGCACCGTCGGGTTGCTCATGTTTTTACAAACCCGATAACTAGCTTTATACAGTAAGTCAAATTCATGAAAAGGGAAGGGGATTGTAGTTATGACGTGAGAAACATATCCGATATCATCTGTGAAACGGTTATTCCATAACGGTCAACCAACTATATACTATGGTAACAATTGTGTATACACTGGAGTTGTAAAAACAAATCCTTCAACCAGGAAAGCCAAAGAATTGATGCCTTTTCTAGTGAAGCCATGCATACATTATTAGCAGGAACAGCAAAAAGTCTGGTGTTGTTCATTGGTGTCATAGTTTTCTAGGAATGCCTTGGTTTAACCTATCCAGTCACTAAGAAGTGTTACAATTAAATTCATAAGCAACACATAAATAGTTACATGAAAGGTATAGCCAATGTTTGAAAAATGCTGAAACGAGAAATGGAAACTACATATTATATACATATATATATGCGAGTAAATATTTTACACTTCACAAATTTAACATTGATGTGGCGTGGTCAACTACATCAAATATTTGATGGTCAATTATACTTAATTTGTTGAATGATCTTGCATCTTGATTATTAAATGTGACAGTTTGTACGGTACATTAGTTGCACAGTAGAAATGTAATAACATTTGGACTTTTATCAAAGCAAGGTTTAATCTAATTTAGCTTTAAGGACAGCGGTTCATAGCACGATTTTGTAAGAAACTTTTTGTATTGATCACTTATATTGGTGTAGTAGCTTGAAGTAACAATTAAGTTGCGATATAGATTGTAATGAAGTAACATGTTGTTTTATAGAGTTGGAACTAAGTAACGTTTTGTATTGGAATTTATAACTGTGAACCTGGGTTGTGAACCTTTTAAATATATCATATATACATGTACTTTTATATGATTAAACATGTGAACATTAAACAGACTTCGTTACTAGTATATAGACTGAAGTGAGCCTATATATACATATATGGTGAAATATTTAATAGCTATTTCCTTATGTAAACGGGCAAGAAGGATTAGATCCCAGATACATATATCCAAAGTAATGACTGTCAAAAATACACAGAACAAAGACCCGTTTAGCGTTACATTTATATCACAATTACTGATTTTAAAAATATGTCATTTCCTTAGTAACATTCATATTTCCAATTTGAACACTCTTGAAATGTGCTGTTCTAATCCTTTTGCAATAAATTTACGTATAATTTGTTTGAATTACATCTTTTCTAAAAAAAACTAAAAAGCTAAACAAAAGACGGTCAAAGCTACGTTTTCTTTTTCATTGTATACATGCTAGTAGTCAGTTATTAAAATTGTAACTAACACGTAATAATATGTAACGTAGCGGTACCCAAATTGCACCTATTTAGCAAAAATAGCAGCGGAAATCTTACAAGATTTCCTAGAGACTAAACAATTTGTATTTTTATGATTTGATACTATGCACATCCATCAACATAGATAAAACTATTTAGATATGCACAAAACTTTCACAGTATTACTGTGTTTACTGAAAAGGCAAAATGTACTGAAACGTCGCCATGCGACGTCATCAAAACGTCATCTTTTTAAAATGAGCAAATACAATATGTTACAAGTATCCATTTAAAAAAACCGAAGAGTAAGCATGGTCTAATATCCAATTGTTCAAAATATTTGAAGAAATTAAACAAAAGCTCTGTTATTAGACTTCTGACGATGCGAATTTATGCATGGATGCAATTTGGGTACTCCTCATTTGCGAATCATTCATGGTTTGGAGGTCAGTTTAGACCAATTTTTCTATCATTCCATGAGGGGGAGGACAGGGGTAAGGGAGACAGGGAGAAATGGGGTAGGAGAAAGGAGAAAGGGGGTGGGAGAAAGGAGAAAGGGGGTAGGAGAAAGGAGAGAAAGGCTGGGAGAAAGGAGAAAAAGTTGGAGAAAGGAGAAAAAATAAAATATCTCTCCTTTAAAAAAATTTCTAATATTTCAAGAAAAAATATCTCAAAAGGAGATGTTTTATTCTAATGGGAGAAAGGAGAACGGGGGTAGGAGAAAGTAGAAGAGGGATGGGAGAAGGGAGAAGGGTACCCCCATGTCCTCCCCCTCTTCCATATGGATTAAAAATCAAATTGGTGTACCTTTATAATAAAGAAGGATACGGCTACAAAATAAACACAGAATGGACATTGTTGTCATTATCATTAAAAAACGTAGATGAAAAAACTGTCAAAATAGGTGCAATTTGGGTACCGTCACGTTAGATTTATAAAAAGTTTGCAAATGAAATCTCCTTGTTTTATTGGTCATTAACAATACAGGGATGAATCTTAGTGCTATTGTTGTAACATTAAGGGGGCCTTATCACAACTATTAGTGAAATAAAGTATCTGAAGTATCTTAAAAAAAGATGGTCATAAATTACCCTGTTACAGTATTGATTTAAACAGTCTAGTGGCGGATTAAGATATTTTCATAAAGGGGGAGGGGGTTCCAGCCAAGGTTCAGTAATTCCTATATAATCAACCAAATGATTCCCACAAAAGCCGGGGGGGGGGGGGGGGGCAGGTACCCTTTGTATCCGCCTATGGGACCCAACATGAAAAATAAGAAATGATAATGTATAGCAAAACAATTTACGAAAAAGAAAACCCGGAAAAATATGAACCAATGAAAACTTCAATAGTCAGGCATATATAAAGACTATATAGTGTGGCCGGTTTTAACATGTGAGCGCTCAGCTTCCCCCCTTTTTTTTTTACCTGAGACAGTTGTTTCCCTAAAATTTGTAAGAATAAGACATGAATATCCAGAAGTTTCATAAGGGGGATGAGATAGGGAGGGCACTGCATGACTTCTTTAGAGATGGACGCTTCAGTACTGTTTCCCTCAATAAATCAACTAAAGTTTTTCCACAAAGCACTGGCATAGCACCCCTCAGATTCTACCTCTTGTATGTGTACGGACTGTACGTACTATATGTTCAAGCCGACCTCCAAAAAAGAGGGAAATCGTGAAAAAATGTACAAAAACAGCTAGGTTTACGTACCATAAATACATCCGACATTCTGGTTTGCTTCTGGTTTATTCAAATCAAGATAATAAAGCGTATTTATGTCCATTTTCTTCTCCGTGAGGGGAACTCCTTCATTGATCATTCAAATTGTTTACATTTATAAATGACGTCATCTAGATGGAGTGCGTGACTCCGCAGATAAATAGTCCTTTTTCTTTGACTTTTTAATAATTACCAATACCAAGTATAAACAAAACAGGTTGTTTTGTAATCAATTGCTATTATTTTAATTAAGTGTACTGGTAAAGTAACTTGTGTAAGTCAAGGCTATCCGTCTATATCCCTCCGCCTTACGTCAGAAGGTCCCTGACGTCATATAAATTTTTGTCAACAACTTCGAAGCTTGTACAAATTATGATCGCCTCATTTTCCGTAATTTTAATTTGCAAACAAAACAGATAACTGTCAGGTCAATAAAGCGATCATAGTCATGGAACTTTCATTTATAGATTTACAACAGTGAACGCTTTACCGGTTTGCCTTGCAAATTAACGCTTTTCTGTTTACCAACGTGAACGGGAGAAAATAAAGAGGTCAGTGGTAGGCTTTTAGTTTTTAAAAAAACTCGAAATCGGCAATAAAGTAAAACCACAACTATACTGACGCAAAGGATTTTTTTGAACACCCAGGTTCGTATGCTATCATACAGACCTGTGAAATACAACATCTGATTCAATATTTGCTGTTCTGCATACACCAGGTGCGTATGCTAGCATACATACCTGAGAAATGCAATGTATTAATTAAATGTAGACATTAGCATACACCAGGTACGTATGCTAGCATACAGGCCTGAGAAATGCAAGTTAATTTATTACAATTCAGTTCAGCATACACCAGGTGTTAAATATGCCAGATTCACGATTTCCAAGTGCTTGATAAAACAAAAATGTGTTTTTTCCTTTATTTTTTTCGTTTTTGCATAAGTTTGTCTTATGAGCAATAATTCGACCTATTTGAGTACGAATTATGACAAATTACCGTTAGTGAGAATTTCTAATTTTAGATGAGAACGTGTTATGTATGACTGTTACATATTATTCATTTCGGTGCCTTTTATAGATGACTATGTGGTATGGGCTTTGTTTAAGGCGGTACGGTAGTATGTTCCTATAGTTGTTAACTTGTGGTTTTGGATGCAATCTTGTTTTTCTTCTCCCTTTACTGGGTTTGATTTACCATTTTATAAATAAGGAAATGTCTGTTCCTAGTCGGTTGTTTTCCAGTCGTTTGATGTGTTTGAGTGTTTGATTTTGTCATTATATAAAAGACTTTCCGTTATGAAGTTACTTTTCATTTTGATATTTTTTTATTTTACTTTTTGTTACAGATCTAGTCTGACTACCATTTGAACTATTTGCAGCATTTGGTTTTTATTGGTCATTTATCTTTCACTGAAATCGTCCTTTCGAAAACGAAAGAGCTTTAAACACCATTCGAGGTTATTTCTTTAGTTTTGGTTTACAGTTACTGGAGATCGTACTAAAATATATGCTTCGTAGAAAATCTTTGATTCTGATTGGCTAATTTTTAAAAACTACAAAACAAAAAGTTTTTTTAAACTGTACAGTTTTTTGCAAGTATAACAAAAAGTTTTTATCAGAACTACTGTGAAAAAATATATTAGTACAATGATATATATTAGTAAAATGTTTTTTACAGCACTTAAAATCCTAAAAGAAATGAATTTTGAAAATTGGAATAACAAATGAAATGTCAGGTTAATACTTTTAGAAATACGTAAAACAGTTGAAAATAAATCATTTGGTCGTTTTACAATGATGAAACACGTGATACCAACAAGGAGCTGAATGTCGTGTCATGCAAAATATGTTCAACTTATTATTCAATATTGGCGAAAACATCCATGCTAGGCCGGTGTAATAAAAAAAGTCTAGCAGGATCTGAATGCCTTAATGAAAGCTAGGTTCTCATCAGTTGTTATAAATTAAACAATATGGTTGAGCAATAGGTAAATGTATACCACAACACATTTTTAACTCACTGTAATATCTATGCCTTGGTTACTGAAAAATTTATAAGACCTTATAATAATTATCAACAAATTAACATTAAATTATCCTAAAAGAATACATTTCATTTAACAGGTACATCATATTTATTGAATATTGTAGAATATGAGAGATGTAAACACTTTATTGAAAAAACTTTTCCTACTGTTCCCACAATACTGTCTAGGAAGAGGTTTGATAGATTTGTCTCGTAACCAGCTACATGCCGATATCTCAGAAATGATCAGTCCTGACTCATGTAAGTACATTCTATGCAGAGTTTTTATAGATTTGTCTCGTAACCAGCTACAGGCCTATATCTCAGAAATGATCAGTCCTGGCTCATGTAAGTACATTCTATGCAGAGTTTTTATAGATTTGTCTCGTAACCAGCTACAGACTGATATCTCAGAAATGATCAGTCCTGGCTCATGTAAGTACATTCTATGCAGAGTTTTTATAGATTTGTCTCGTAACTAGCTACAGGCCGATATCTCAGAAATGATCAGTCCTGGCTCATGTAAGTACATTCTATGCAGAGTTTTTATAGATTTGTCTCGTAACCAGCTACATGCCGATATCTCAGAAATGATCAGTCCTGGCTCATGTAAGTACATTCTATGCAGAGTTTTTATAGATTTGTCTCGTAACCAGCTACATGCCGATATCTCAGAAATTATCAGTCCTGGCTCATGTAAGTACATTCTAGGCAGAGTTTAGATAGATTTGTCTCGTAACTAGCTACAGGCCGATATCTCAGAAATGATCAGTCCTGGCTCATGTAAGTACATTCTATGCAGAGTTTTTATAGATTTGTCTCGTAACCAGCTACATGCCGATATCTCAGAAATTATCAGTCCTGGCTCATGTAAGTACATTCTAGGCAGAGTTTTTATAGATTTGTCTCGTAACTAGCTACAGGCCGATATCTCAGAAATTATCAGTCCTGGCTCATGTAAGTACATTCTAGGCAGAGTTTAGATAGATTTGTCTCGTAACCAGCTACATGCCGATATCTCAGAAATGATCAGTCCTGGCTCATGTAAGTACATTCTATGCAGAGTTTTTATAGATTTGTCTCGTAACCAGCTACAGACTGATATCTCAGAAATGATCAGTCCTGGCTCATGTAAGTACATTCTATGCAGAGTTTTTATAGATTTGTCTCGTAACCAGCTACATGCCGATATCTCAGAAATTATCAGTCCTGGCTCATGTAAGTACATTCTATGCAGAGTTTTTATAGATTTGTCTCGTAACCAGCTACAGACTGATATCTCAGAAATGATCAGTCCTGGCTCATGTAAGTACATTCTATGCAGAGTTTTTATAGATTTGTCTCGTAACCAGCTACATGCCGATATCTCAGAAATTATCAGTCCTGGCTCATGTAAGTACATTCTATGCAGAGTTTTTATAGATTTGTCTCGTAACCAGCTACAGGCTGATATCTCAGAAATTATCAGTCCTGGCTCATGTAAGTACATTCTAGGCAGAGTTTAGATAGATTTGTCTCGTAACTAGCTACAGGCCGATATCTCAGAAATAATCAGTCCTGGCTCATGTAAGTACATTCTAGGCAGAGGTTTGATAGATTTGTCTCGTAACCAGCTACAGGCTGATATTTCAGAAATGATCAGTCCTGGCTCATGTAAGTACATTCTATGCAGAGTATTTATAGATTTGTCTCGTAACTAGCTACAGGCCGATATCTCAGAAATGATCAGTCCTGGCTCATGTAAGTACATTCTATGCAGAGTTTTTATAGATTTGTCTCGTAACCAGCTACATGCCGATATCTCAGAAATGATCAGTCCTGGCTCATGTAAGTACATTCTATGCAGAGTTTTTATAGATTTGTCTCGTAACCAGCTACAGGCTTATATCTCAGAAATGATGAGTCCTGGCTCATGTAAGTACATTCTATGCAGAGTTTTTATAGATTTGTCTCGTAACTAGCTACAGGCCGATATTTCAGAAATGATCAGTCCTGGCTCGTGTAAGTACATTCTATGCAGAGTTTTGATAGATTTGTCTCGTAACTAGCTACAGGCTGATATCTTTGAAATTATCGTTCCTGATTCGTGTAAGTACAGTTAAGGGATATATTGGATACATATATCTCATAAATCGAGTTGACAATTTTGTGGATTTTTGGATAAACACCGACTCGATGGGCCATAATTGTTTTATCATACCGAACGAACAGTTTCAATCAAAATTAAAATATTGTAACAGATTGTCAAAACACTTAGATTTATGTTAGAAAACTATTTTGTGTCTATTGACATTTTGCGTATGTACAACAAAGGTAGACTCTTTCTGTAATATATAGATGGCCATAAAAAGGGTCGTTTACAAGAGATATCGTCGATACTAGATTTCCAACGCTTTGTTCTCGTTTCTTGGTAACTTGATGGGCTTCCTGTAAGTTTATTGTTTTGTAAAGTATAGGTTGTTGGTCAAGAAGCCTCATTGTATTGCATTGTACCAATCAAATGGATTTGTCATGTAGAAATCACACATTGAGCATACTGATAAATTACAACGCCTTAAAGGACTAGGTTCACTAAGTACCAAAAATGGCCCTGTCCCAAAAAATTATTTCATCAGTAATTAATTGACTATCTGCATGTTTGATATATGAAAACAAGTTTACAAGATTCAATATTTCACTAGTTCTGTATTTGTGGGGTAAAAATGCAGAAAATCCTCAAAAATCACAGATTTCAGGAATTTACATGCATTTTTTGTTCTGATTCAATATTAAGGTAATATGATATCAAAATCAATATTGTATAAGCTATAAGTCATTTACCAACGAAAAAAATATATCTATATATGTTTCTGGACGATATTTTGGGCTAAAAAGGCAAAAAATCAACAAATATCACAGTTTTCTGGAAATGTTTTATTATTTCATTGCTGATGATATTTCAGGTAAAACAGATATTGAAATAGATGATTAAATATGTTATAATATTTTTGGGTTAAAAAATGCAAAAAATCATCAAAAATCATAGATTTCTGGATTTTCAATATTCAATTCAATATTTTTTATTGGAAAGAGCACAATAGAGGCGTGATCCAAATACAGACAATTATAATATTAAAACAACATATAAATGAAATAAAGATTCATGTAATAAGTCATGAGCCAATTCTATGTATACAAATACATTATAGACTGATATTGATACCATAGACTTATATTTCAGTATTATTATAGATTTTCATATATTTACTTAAAACACACAATACAAGATATTTATATATATATATATAATGTATATGCACAAACTACTGTAAAAGATTATTATCTGATGAAACGGTATGGTGGTCTCTCAAATCAAGAGCTTCTTCAATATACATACAAATAGATTTTAATTCCTTTTCAGACATAGGATTTAACATTTTGGTAAAATTTTCATCCAAATATATTTAATTAATAATCATTAATTTTATATTTAGATCTAATAGTTTTATATTGCGGACATTCAATCAAGAAATGAATCTCATTTTCAATTTTTTCTGTGCAAAATTTACAAAATCTCTCATTAGATGGTATTTTTGGTCTTGCATACCTCCCAGTTTCTATTGCTAATGAGTGTGCACTTATTCTTAATTTTGTGAGTTTTTTTCTAAGGTATTTAGGAATATTTTTTGTTATGATTCATCTTTCAAGTAATTACTGATAGGATTTGACTATGTGTTAGTTACAAGTCATTTCTCAGAAAAAAAACATACATTTGTTTATGTTTGGATTGATATTTTGGGATCAAAAAGGCAAAAAGTGAACAAAAATTACAGATTTCTGGAAATATTTTGTAATTTCATTCTTGATGATATTTCAGGTCTAATAGATATTGAGATAGATGATTAAATATGTTTTAATCATATTCTGACATAAATAGTTATTCATTTTTCTTCTGATTTCATGTTTTGGGTTAAATAATGCAAAAAATCATCAAAAATCATAGATTTCTGGATTTCAGAATTATTTTGTGTTATGATTCATCTTTCAAGTAATTACTGATAGGATTTAACTATGTGTTAGTTACAAGTCATTTCTCAGAAGAAAAAAAACCCATACATTTGTTTCTGTTTCGATTGATATTTTGGGGTCAAAAAGGCAAAAAGTGAACAAAAATTAAAGATTTCTGGAAATATTTTGCAATTTCATTCTTGATGATATTTCAGGTCAAATAGATATTGAAATAGATGACTAAATGTGTTTAAATCATATTCTGAAATAAATCGTTATTCATTTTTTTGCTCTTCTGATGTTTTGGGTTAAAAAATGCCAACAATCATCAAAAACCCAGATTTCTGGAATTTACAAATATTTTTTGTTATGATTCGTCTTTCATGTAATTGCTGATTGAATTTGACTTTGCTTTAGGTTTAAGTCCTTTACCCGAAAAAATTTACATTTGTTTATGTTTATATATATGACTGATATATCATGTATATTGGGTCATAAAGGCAAAAAATATCAACCAGAATCACAGATTTCTGGAAATATTTTATAATTTCACTGTTGATGATATTTCAGGCCAAATAGATATTGAATTCGATGATTAGATATGTTAAAACCATATTCTGAAATAAATCATTATTTATTTTTGTTCTCTTGTGATATTTAGGGTTAAAAATGCAATAAAAATCCTCCAAATCGCTGATTTCTGGAATTTACAATTTTATTTTTTTTATTATTCAACTTTATAGTAATTGCTGATGGATTTTACCCGTGTTTCATCTACAATTAATTCCCCCTCCCTCCCCCCCAAAAAAAGAAATAATTTATGTTTATGATTGATATTTTGGGTTAAAAGGGCCAAAAATGAAACAAGATCACAGATTTATGAAAATATTTTTTAATTTCAAAGTTGATGACATATTTTTGTAAAGCTCTGTCTTGTAACCGAATTTTCACTGATAGTTTAGATAGGTCTTTGATCATGAAGTTTCCTTATAATGTATAAATTAGTCTGATGTGTCTTCTGACCTTAAATAACTGATCGTTCTGAGTCAAGAAGTTTCTATGTATTGCATTGTATAAATCAGATGGATGTATCTTGAAACCATCCTATCATAAATGATTTTGATTGATCCGACTCAAACAAACTAGCAACTTTATCTGATTAGATCAAAACTTTAAAAGATCATGCATCCAGGATCGCATTCAAACCTACAATGTAACACTTTTCAATAGTCCAAGTTATGATTATTGTATCTTCTCTTCTAAACAAATATGTTTGAGTGTCAACAGATAATGTTATAATGCTTCTAATAATAATATTCGTTTAAACATGGTGCATGTAAATAGTGCTTGTTTTTTAATTACGTTAAAATCTCCAAATAAAACAACTTGTTCGAATAATTGTATGAAAAAGTATCAAGTCAGGTGATAACAATTAGTGATGATAATTCGATTTCAATAACATGTTAACAAGACGGCTATTACATTATCAAACAAATAAAGGAAACAGTAGTATACTGCTTCTCAAAAGTCATAAATCAATTGAGAGAAAACAATTTCGGATTACAAACTAAAACCAACGGTAACAAATCAGCTATAAGTATAAGAGGAAAACAACGAAACAACATCAACACTGCAGTGCAACCAAAAAACACACGACAATGCAACATACACTGAAACATCCTAGTAGATAACTACTCACATATTCCTTACTTGGTACAGGTTTTTTTTTAAGAAAAAAAATGGTTGGTTGAACCTGGTGTTGTGACTAGCCGAACCTAGCGCTTTATGGCAATGTTAATTACGATGCTAAAATGACAACATTACATGACAGTCATACAGTACAAATAAATGGAAGAACGGAAGAACAGGACGGAGAAATACAAAAATAGATAATATAATAGTACATTTTGACATGTTAATCCCAGAACAATAACGAATACCTAAAATACCTATAATTTAGGACAGTACACAAAAACAGCATAATGATAAAAGATAGGAAAGGTATAAATGTCCAAAAGGTTATTTTTTAATGTATAACTGTTATTAACAATGAAATTGTAATTTTAGTGAAACTTAAAAATATCACTCCTCAAAGAATATTTCCATGTTACAATATGTACTCATTAAGTTTTATGTTTAAGATGAAGAGGCATGGAAGTCACCATTTCAGTTTGACCTGGTCGGAAGGAATTTGTTATCCTTGTTCTGTATTGGTACCTTGTCATTTGTACTTAATCTACTGATAGAGTACAACTTTTTTCTCAAAAGAAGGTATGTTAACTTAATACGGTATTATAAACTGCGCGTGTGCTTTTGTCCTTGACATGCAGTTGTTAAAGTTAGTAAGCATGTGGTGTGACACATATGTATAACACTTGGGTATCCGTGGAGAAAAGAAAAATCAAATATCTATCTAATAATGATTGGTAACTGCAAGCCAAAATGCACTATGGTTCATATATTTTATTCATTCTGCCTTTTAAATAAAAACAAAAAAGTAATTTCATTCGTTTTCATTACAAGTTATATTTTTTATTTGTAAAGTAGAAAGCATTAAAGGAAATTATCAGTGGATAATTTACTTTAGATTTGTTTTATTCAATATTGAAATTTGTTCTGAAAGATCATGTTTTTTTTGAAATTTCAGTTGGAGCTGTTTCTGGAATTCCAAACCTAATTTTAGATCTCTTGCTTATGAAGATATAGATGTTGCAAATGAAAGACAGAGAATAAATAGCGAACAGACAAAAGATGATGTTCTTATTGTTGATAACCTCACCAAGGTAAATATAAAGAGGCTGTTCCATTTAAACCGGTTTCGTTAGTATCCTTAAACTTTCATCACATAACAAGTATATGAGGAAATATTAAAAGGGAGTATTATCCGTAACTCTTCGGCGTTGTAAAACGAAAATCTGAAAGATAGTTAAAATGAATAACTGCATAAAGTATTTGTGTAGAGAGCTTTGATTTAGATGTTTTAAATTATTTCCATATTCAAAGTAATCATTTATTTGTTCTATGCAAATCATGGCGATTGCATCAAAAGTTAAATAAATAATGGGGAGAATGCATTTGATATATCGTTCTTCTATTAAACAATCCCCGATGAATTTACCAGATTTGAATCCTTTCTGGACAATAGACCGAACGGACTTATTGCTTATGTTGTTTTTAATTTTCTGAATCCAAACTACATATAACTCTTATCTATCTAGGTCAAACCGGGCATTAAATCTTTTCTAGATGCATTGGTTTGTCTGTACGCATGGTAGACTTTGTAGTGTAAACACGGCTGTATTTTTCAATTTCGTTAGACGAACCTTAGTCATAATATCTATCTGGAGTATTTTTGTTTGGAATGCCGAAACAAATATAGCCATGATCATTATTATCAATATATTTTAGAAAGATTAAGCAAGTTTTCAAAACGGTAAATAAATAAAGTTTTTGATAACATTCAAGAATTATTAATCTGATTAAAGTTATAGAAGTTAAGAACTAATAGACTTTTGAGGATGATTTATTAGTATTTTATTCATACCAGGTGTACAGAAATCATGGAAAGAAAGGGAGGAATATAGCAGTAGACAGGTTATGCTTTGGTGTACCTAATGGACAGTGCTTTGGTTTGCTAGGTGTAAACGGGGCTGGTAAAACTACAATATTTCAAATGTTGACAGGTGATGTGGGTGTGACACAAGGACATGCAACGCTTAATGGACATAGGTAAATATAAAAACTCATTAAACGTATTAAGTTGCAACAGAAAATTTAGCATATTTAAAATCCGAAAGATTTTATCAAACTTTTCAGTTGTTTATAATCAAGCGCTAGTAATGTTCAGTTACTTTTAATTAAATGTACTTGGCAGATGTTTACATATTTCCATGGATCTTAATTCGTTAATTGTGAGCAGATATTTAGATTTTGAAAACATTTCAAAATCTTTTATCAATAATAATTTTGTCATTACTTTCAATCTTTATATTAAGTTTGAAAGTCAGAAATGGAAAAAAAAAACTGTACTCCATAATATTACACATCAAATTTTGTTTATTTACGGTATTCTAAAATACATGAAATAAACTCATTATAGATACCAGGACTAAATTTAGTTTATACGCCAAAAAAAGTCTGTCGGACAGAGGTTTATGTGTTGAATGTATTGATGCTTTTCATGCGACTGTCATACAAGTGAGACTTTTAGCGCTTTAAATCGAGGTTCACCATTTTTACATTTGAAAATGACTGTACCAAGTCACGAATATGTCAGTTGCTGTCCATTCGTTTGATGTGATTTTTATCCTTTGATTTTGCCTTTTGATTAGTGACTTTCCGTTTTGAATTTTTCTCGGAGTTCAGTATCTTTGTGACTTTACTTTTCACTTTCTTTCTTTACAGCATCATAAATGACTTGGAGAAAGTTCGGTTGGACTTAGGTTACTGTCCACAGCTTGATGCCTTTGATCCATTATTAACGACAAGAGAGAGTCTGGATTTCTTTGCCAGGCTTAGAGGAATTCAGGAAAAGGATATTAAACAGGTTAGTTTCTGGACTACATCATTTAAAAAATACAAATATTAATTAAACTAAGTTCAAAATTATTCCAAATATAACAATATTTGTTTCATTTTATTTTATGTTAGTGGTTTTTCAAATATTTTAGTCTAGAGGATCCTGATAAAGATAAATCCAAACAGTGATTCGAACGCAGGATATTTTAAAAGTGTTTATAGTAAAAGAAAAGGTTAAAGTCACTTATGAATAAAACATAGATCATTCTTATTGTCAACAAAAACTTTTGAAAAACGAAGCAAACGCTGAAAAATCAAATATGTGATAAATTTTAGAAATTTAAAAGGGGCTGATATTTAAAAGATTTTGTTCTTATACATCTTTGGCTTTCAAATATTTCTAAAATCACGTGTTTTACAGATATCAGAATGGGGTATCTATAAACTACGACTGATACAGTATGGAGATAGAATAGCTTATGATTTATCTGGTGGAAACAGACGAAAACTGTCTACAGCTATTTCACTGATTGGCAATCCGTCTGCTATATTTATGGTAAGTGTTTTACACGATCAGGGTTAATTTTCCTTCAATAGATCGAGCATAACTTTTATAAGATCAAGCATAACTTTTACAATCGAGCATAACTTTTACAAGACCACACATAGCTTTAACAAGTTTTTTTTAAAGGTCTTGCTTTACTTTAGTTTTTATCTCGGTGTTTTAAAATGATGATAAAGCTACAAATTTATGAACTTATTTTTGTAATCCCCGACTAATTTTCTCCTGTCTATCTCAATCATAAATGAAATTGTTGAAACTAAAAATAATGGATTTGATAGATTTTCGGTGTTTAACCAAACTTCAATTTCCTAAATCATGGTGGATAATTGTTATTGATATATGGAGTTGCATTGTCGGTGAAAACCACCAATCTTCGTAAGAAAAACTGCACACGTGTGTGTTGCTCAATTAACCACTTTATTGTTGAAAAGCTAGTGATACAAGAGATGACCTACTTAGACCACTCTATATGAAGACCCCAACAATTTTATTAATACATGTAGAATCACTAATTCATAGTGGGTTTGTTTTTATACAACACTGAATGAATTACAATCATGGTATTACAAAATATGTATTTAAATTTCAGGATGAACCTACAACAGGGATGGACCCTCATGCCAGGAGATTCCTTTGGAATTGTATAAATAATATTGTAAAGGATGGAAGATCAGTGGTTTTAACTTCACATAGGTACGACTATGAACAGTTGTCTGATGGTTTATGATCCAGTGAGAAAATTGCAACGGCCAAATATTCTTACATAAATTTGTGTGAGCTTTATCTATAAATGATATCAAGTCTTGAAACCAACTTATGTATACTAGACTTTCTTGCCGTTTAGCTCAGTCATGACAGTTTCATCTGAGATCATCTGAAATTAAGGATAACAATCCCCCCATAGAAGTTTATTATTTACCTGTATAACTATTTCTTCCAAATTACAAAATAACAAAAATACAGAACTTTAGGGAAAAGTACATGGAAATTTAATATCATAGTTTATTGCATTGTGTTTGTTGTACTTATTTACAGCATGGAAGAGTGTGAGGCTCTATGTAACAGATTAGCAATCATGGTCAATGGTAGATTCAAATGTATTGGAAGTACTCAACATCTCAAAAATAGGTAAATACGCATTTAGTGGGGCATCACGATATACGAGCAAAATTGGACGTATGATAATATTTAAAATCTTTTAGTCAAAAGAATGAATCTTTAATGAAATTAAAAAAAATTATAAACTTCATACATAACCCCTTTTTTTATACCCCACCTACGATAGTAGATGGGCATTATGTTTTCTGGTCTGTGCGTCCGTTCATCCGTTCGTTCGTCCGTCCGTCTGTACGTTCGTCCGTCCGTCTGTACGTTCGTCCGTCTGTTACACTTCAGGTTAAAGTTTTTGGTTAAGGTAGTTTTTGATGAAGTTGAAGTCCAATCAACTTGAAACTTAGTATACATGTTCCCTTTGATCATTTTAATTTTAATGCCAAATTAGAGAATTTATTCCAATTTCACGGTCCAGTAAACATAGAAAATGATAGTGCGAGTGGGGCATCCGTGTACATTGGACACATTCTTGTTTTTACTAAATCTGGTCTTATGACTATAGTTTCCTTGAAAGGTGATGAAAGTTACGACGTTGTTCTAATAACCTTCGTTTATGGTCAATAAAAAGTAAAATCACAAAAACTACTGAACTTAAAAGAAAATCTAATCAGAAAGTCCATAATCACATGGCAAAATCAAATAACAAAATAATTTGTCGTGAGAATTCTTTTATAGAAATAATATAATTTGTAAGTAAGCACATATACTTTGAAAAAAACTTTTGTCTTTAAAGCATTTGCTTTTTGTCATTAGTATGATATGATACAAGTTAAATGATTGTGACAAGTAGAAAAAAGACGTAGTATGAGGCTAATGAGCCAACCCTACAACCAAGTCACTATGTATAAAAAGTGAACAATTTCAGGTTAAAGTACGCTTTCAACACGAAGCCTTGACTTACATCGAGCAGCAAGCTATAAACGACCCCAAAATGACCGATTTATGAGATTTGAACACCGGCATACTTCTGTTGCCTTTTTTTTTATCGTTCATGCGGAACTCTACTCTAGTCCAATATTGGTTTCCATTCGAACTTAGCCCCGAGGATGATATTATATTAATTGAAGCTATTTGATAATAAAAAAAAATGACGATATTTTTTAAAAACTCATCAGTGCCAGAATTGAGGTCTTACATTCAGTATAGATCATTGCAACAACCAAACTCAAAATTGGTATTAGAACAAATTTATGTAGTGTAAAAACTATAACATAGCTAAAACATGATTTGTATCCAGGGAGTGATGTAAACTATTTCGACGAAAGTTGTAAGCAAGTTAGTTCACTTTACTTACTTAAAGATTTTTGTTTGTTTGTTGAGATTCTCCTAAATTAACTCATCATAGATACCAAGACTAAATTTTGTATATACGCCAGACTCTCGTTTCGTCTACAAAAGACTCATCGGTGACGCTTGGATCCAAAAAAGCTAAAAAGGCCAAATAAAGTACGAAGTTGAAGACCAAAATTCATAAAAGTTTTGCCATATCCAGTTAAGGTAATCTATGCCTGCGGTAGAAAAGCCTTTGTATTTCGAAAATTCTAAATTTTGTAAACAGTTAATTTATAAATATAACCATAAGATCAATATATACTAAAACAAACCCTGATTAAAATTAAAAGATAGTATAACAATAAAATGTATTTCTTCCTTAGATTTAGTGAAGGCTACACTGTGATAATTCGTGTTGCCGGAGAAATAGCAGTACTGGAACTAGTTAAAGACTTTATGGCTAATGTGTTTGGTTATCCAGAATTAAAGGAAGAACATAATAATATGTTACAGTATCAACTGAATTCCAAAATGAAATTGTCTCGTATATTTGGTCAGATGGAATCTGTGAGGAATACTCTCAATATAGAGGACTACTCTGTTTCCCAAACCACCTTAGATCGGGTAAGTAAGATAGTTTAACAGTTGTTATCCATTCGTTTGATGTGTTTGAGCTTTTGATTTTGCCATTTGATTAGGGACTTTCCTTTTTGAATTTCCCTCAGAGTTCAGTAATGATATGATTTTACTTTTTAAGGTAATCTCAATAAAGGGGATTTTAATAGATGGTTACCTTATTTCCAATCGTACCACATCCATGACATCTGTTTATTTTAACACTCTGTTTCCCGAACAAACTTGATCATATCAGTTAGCAAAATGTAATAGTAACTTTATTCATTTTTTCAAATGCTACCGAGGTGTTTTTTTCCAAAACAATCAGTCTGTATATTGAACTTATAATAAAGAAGGGTTGTTGATTATTTTAATTATAATTTCAGGTGTTCATCCATTTTGCCTCTAAACAGATCGACATGCTAGATGACGGACTGAATAGAGACAAACGTATATCTTCAAAAGGTAGTTACTAAAAATGTTGAATTTTGTTCGATACAATCTATGCATTCTTTTATGGAGAAAACCTGTTTATTTCGATAGGCTAAAACCATTTGACGACATACTGACAACCTATATCATAAATTAAAAGATCAGGGACAGTGTAAGAATCTTTATTGTTGTAGTAATTGACTTATGTATAGGTAGAAGTATCATCAAATTTAACCATTAGAAGTAGTATTTAACATATTATTTACTCCAATCTTAATTGACAAGGATTGTCAGTTTTCTATCGAAGGTCTGGCACTCCTGCTTCCTCGGCCAGAAATAGCACAAAACGCGGTGCTAAAAGTGGCGTTAAACACAAAAATCAAAAATTTAAAACACATATTTTTTCTTCATAGATGATCCTCATGGGTGGTCAAGGTCGTATAAAATCACCCTCATCATCATATTATTTGGATTTGATATGTTTGAGGAATATGAAATGTACAACTTATATGATATGATATAAAATAAATCAAATATTTTACAAAGAAGGTTTTTAAATTGATCATATTTGAAAATTCAGTTTTTGTTTCTAGAGTTTAACATATTATTTTTTCATATTGGTTCTACCTACATCTTCCTACTTTAATATTGGTGAATCATCAGTCTGATGAACCAGTTATTTGTACATCAAAATAATAGAAATAGCAGACGGTGATGTCTTGCTGTATAATTTGGATAAAACCTAATAGCATATATGTTACCAAAATTGTTCACCTGGTAATTGATTTCTTCCTTTTGTTGTTGTTATAACGTCCTTTTTGACAGAATTGACAAATTTCTTAAGGTTATCATATTTCTTAATTGTATCATATCCCTTTTTCTATTCTCTCCATTATCTTGTTTATAAATGAATGTGTGCCTTCTCAACTATGAGAGGTTATAATAATTACTTCAAAGTATATAGTTTTTTTAGGTTTATATGAATTCTGATACATTAGAAGGATTTCTGTATCTTTTAAATGTGAAAATGTAATCGTTTTCTTTTGTGCTTTTCAGATAGTTTTCATGACAACAAAGAGATACATGAAAACCATATATTGGTCCGCAACAAAAACCGAGTTGTTCAATATTGTTTTATATTGTTATTGGTTTCACTAATTTATCTAGCTTCCATTGATAAGATGATGCTATGGTGGACTTAAAAATACATATATTATTCATAACAGATGAAGCAATGTGCTTTATTTGTCATAACTTGCAAAGCATATCATTTTAACAAAGAGAAACAGTGTTATATTATTAATTGATTGTATAGTATATAGCTAAATTAGTTGTTTAAATGGTAATGTGAATAATGTATTATGATAATAAGCTGACATTATCAATCATTTTTGTGTATATACAGATGTTGTCTCACAGTGTTTTATTTATAATTAAGCTTCATAAATTCAGTCTTTCATCTTTATTAAATTTGGTTTTACATTTAAATATGTTTATGTCTTTCGTATTCGTTTAACTTGAAATAGAGATATTAGTTTCTTACCAGTTATTTATTATTTTGTATTGGTGCAAAAAGTAAAGATCACAAAAATATTGAAGCTGAGGAAAATTCAAACCAGAAAGTCACTAATCAAATGGCAAAAACAAAAGCTTCAACACATCAAACGAATGGATTACAGCTGTCTTATTCATGAATTGATACAGACATTGTAGGAAATGACACAAATGGTGGATTAAACCTGGTTTTATAGCTAGTTAAACCTCTCACTTGTGTGACAGTCGCATAACATTCCATTTATTGACAACGATGTGTGAACAAAACATACCGACATACTAGATAACATGTTAAAAACTTAGCGTGCAGCATTCAGCATTGTGTATTAATCCTAATCACTATAAAAACAAACAAAATGTAAAAAAAGAACCACAAATGGCTTATAAACATAGAGCACATTAGTATAAATGAAAGACAAGAATACAAAAATTAATAACCATAGCGCAATCACAAAATTACGGGATGTAAAGGTACAGTGCCACGTCAAATGGACATCGCAAAAATAGACTAAACAGTAAAAGTAATATTCAAAAAGACAGATAAAAGACTAGTATAATACTATAACACGTTATTAAGATGATAAACAACGTCAGTACCCATAATCTATACTTCAAGACCATGTTGTATTCTTTCTGAAGTTGATACGGAATCGTGCATAGTACCATCTGATGAGACGTTTTTGACATACCCCTGGTTCATCAACTTTCTACATTTTACAAAGTCTGAGTAGCAGCTCCATGCTCTTGAATATCGAATTAGTTTGGAAATATATATCCAATATGCAGATAAATTGGTATTATGCAACTAAGGTGGGGGAATTGATAATTTCATAATTAGAATAGCCTTGTTTGACATAGATTCTGGTATTGAGATGACCGTGCATGTCAAATTCAAGGTATTAGTCTACAATTCAAGCGGAGGAAGCCGTGTCTGTTGTATTCTTTGATTTTTACTTAGGGAGTTACTAAAACATATATAGATTTTATCTAAATCTTCCAAAAAACAATAATCGGAAAACGTGACTTGAACAAAGTTTACAATAACCTAACAAACACTGACAATGACCACACCGTTGGAAAGTTCAGTATTTTTAAATTGTAAATGTTATACGATGATTAATAACATATCATAAAAAAAAAACGAGGAAAAATATATTTTGGCATTAAAAAACTTTACCTGACCAACGTTGTCCTCATCGTTGTAGTACTTTATATTTATTTATATATTAAAGTAGTTGCTTTACCTTTATATTAATAAATATTAATGCCCCCCCCCCCCCCCCCAAAAAAAAATTAAATAAATAAAATAAAAATGAATTGTTAATAGAAAGAACAGCATCAATATATATAACTGCTAAATTAAATGGCCAGGCTTTCTTTGATTTTTTGTGTTTGACAAATGTCTGGAGGAACTCCTACTCATATGAAACAATTCTATGGCATGACATAGTCATGCATCGGTTAAAAGGTTAGTGTATTGGAGAAAAAAAATCTTACTTGATTTATAACTTGTCGTGTTGTAAACTATATAACTAATATCAAGTTTATATCTTCAAGCATTACAAAAAAGTGTTTAAAATTGGTTATTTAAGTAAATGTTTTCAAGTCAATTGACCATAACTCAGCACAAAATCATTGTCATGATAAAACTATATATCAATTATCAAATAAATATCTTCAAGAACGACAAAACTGGTGCGGAAAGCTGATTATTTTAGTGAATTTTCTACCTCAGGAATAGATTACCTTAGCTGTATTTGACCTAAGTTTTAGGAATTTTGGTCCCCAATGCTCATCAGCTTCGTACTTTATTTGGCCTTTACACTTTTTTTATTCTAGCGTCACTGGTGAGTCTTTTGTAGACGAAATGCGCGTCTGGTGTAAATACGAAATCCTGTTGTCTATGATGAGTTTATTTCTAAGTCAAAGGACCATAACTCTGCTGTACTGATCAATAAAGGCAACAGTAGTATACCGCTGTTCGAAACTCAAAATCCAAACTTGAACTTTAACTTGTTATGATAAATCTTTCGACCAATTATCAATTCAATATCTTTAAGAATGACAAAAAAGTGCAGAAAAATGATTATTTTAGTGAATTTTCTAAGTCAAAGAACTATAACTCTTCACAAAAGCTTCAGACCGGCACAATATTTTGAATGTCATGATAAAACAATACACCAAATATCAAATCAATATCTTCAAGCATGAAGAAAAAGTGTGGAAAACTGATTTGCTGGCCTGACGGATATTCAGACAGACAGACGGAATGCACACCTAAAGTACCCTTCGACTTTGTCGGTAGAAAACTGATAGAAAGAGACCGACAAGGAGTGATTCACAATTCGTTCCCATAGGAATGCCGACATTTTGTTGCAAAAGTCTCCCTCCAAATTCAACAAAAATGTTGTCAGTTAGCTTTTTGTTCACTATTAACCAAATATATCATAATTGTATCACAAAGTAATAAATTTGTAACTAATGCTACCAGTTTTATGTTGAAAAGCATTGTGGATTATTTCTTTTAGATGATTTTTCAATTTCTAATGGGGAGTGGTGGTATACAGGATAGGGTTGATAGAACTAATTCAGAAAAAGATCGAGATTTAAAATTTTCTAGAAGTTCTTATAGTTTTTTTGGCTCACCTGGCCAGAAGGGCCAAGTGAGCTTATGCCATCACTTGGCGTCCTTCGTCGTCCGTTGTCCGTCGTCTGTCGTCGTCGTTTGTCCGTCGTCTGTCGTCGTCTGTCGTCGTCGTCGTCGTCTGTCGTCGTAAACTATTTCAAGAATCTTCTCCTCTGAAACTACTAAGCCAAATACTTCCAAACTTTAAAATGTTCCTTATGGTATCTAGTTTATAAATTGTATCCGAAGTTTTGATCTATCAACAAACATGGTCGCCATTGCTAAAAATAAAACATAGGGGTCAAATGCAGTTTTTGGCTTATATCTCAAAAACGAAAGCATTTAGAGCAAATCTGACTCGAGGTAAAAATGTTCATTAGGTCAAGATCTATCAGCCCTGAAATTTTCAGATGAATCAAACAACCCATTGTTGGGTTGCTGCCACTTAATTGGTAATTTTAAGGAAATTTTGCAGTTTTTGGTCATTATCTTGAATATTATTATAGATAAAGATAAACTGTAAACAGCAAAAATGATCAGCAAAGTCAGATCTACAAATAAGTATAATATGAACAAAATTGTCAAATGACCCCTTAAGGGGTTATTGTCCTTTAATGACAATTTTTCACAATTTGTTCATCATATTTGCTAACTTTAAAAAATCTTTTCCTCTAAAACTACTCAACCAAATTCAACCAAACTTCAACTGAATGATCAGTAGGGTGTATAAAATAAAGTGTTTTATTTTCTATTTCGTCAAAAAACATAGAACACAGGGTAAAATGCAGTTTTTGGCTTATATCTCAAAAACTCCAGCATTTAGAGCAAATAAGACAGGAAGTTAAAGTATTTATTAGGTCAAGGTCTACCTGTCCTGAAATTTTCAGCCGAGTTGGGTAACTGGTTTTTCAGGTATAATGCCCCTGAATTAATGATTTTAAAGAAATTTTGCAGTTTTTGGTTATTATCTTGAATATTATTATAGATACAGATAAACTGTTAATAGCAAAAATGTTAAGCAAAGTAAGATCTACAAATAAGTCAATTGACCAAAATTGTCAGTTGACCCCTTAAGGAGTTATTGCCCTTTAAAGACTTGTTTTCACAATTTGTTTATCATGTTGACTTACTTTAAAAAATCTTTTCCTTTGAAACTGCTGTATCAATTTCAGCCAAACTTAGGCTAAATGAGTTTTAAATTAAGGTGAGCGATTCAGGCTCTTGAGAGCCTCTTGTTTAGAATCCAATTCAAATATGGTTTATACCACATCGAGAGTAAACAGTTTCACAGTATTTCTGAAGACCCTCTTTCACTGCGGACAGAATTTTTGTCACTCTAATGGACAATTCTTTAGTCGAACATGCAGATAAGCGTTCAATTTTCTGTTGTGTGTACGGAATTTTGTGAAGCTTATGTATCCAATACAAACAGTATCCGATTTAATGTTCAATGTAATGTTCATTGAAGCCATGAAGGACTTATGATTCGCCAAAATCTCATACTTGATATGTTTTTAAATGTGGGATAACCTGAGTGCTCATTTATTCCTAATTCTTTTACAAGACACCCGAATTAGTACAATTCACATACAAAGACAATATTATTTAAAGCTTTGGAGACAGAAACAACTTTTCACGATTAAATATATTGTTGTCCCAGCCGACAAAGCTTCAATTAATATTGTGTGTGTATCTAAATTGTACAACATACTCATAGTTGAAAGTTGTTATACCCGAGTATCAAGGCTATGTGTTATATTACGGCTAACATCTACGGATTTGATGAATGAACTCTTCAATTATGCAGAATGTTTGTTATACAATGAATCGTGACTGAAGTTTCAGGGCAAAATAATTTCCCTTGAAAAAAGATATGCTAATGTTAATGCAAATGCATACCAAATAACATTTACTTATCAAAAGTGATCCACCGTAAAGTGAGCTTATCACAAAGTTTTAATGTAAACAATACAAATGCTTCAAAGACAATAAACATGTACTGAGGAGGTAGGGCCAACTTACCTCCAATGCAAAGTCAAGCCATCATCCAACAAAAATGTTTCATATGGATAATACATCAACATACCTTCATTAAACATTATTTTCAACAAAATTGAGTAAACAGTTTAAGAAAATGGGCCAAAAAAAAAAAAAAAAAACCTTTTTTTCTGCCTCTGCCCATGGATCAAAAGGTCGAAAACAATCAACAGGTCAACATCATCAGAATTGCAACTGCTGATTTGTGTCTGTCAGAAAGTTTAATGAGCATTAAATAAAGGTAGGTCATATATTTAAGAAAATTTGTCCGAAGAGGTCGAAATTATATGTTATTTTTAATGGTTAACTTGAACGGCTATATTTTAATATGTCTCCTATCACCACTACATTTTGGTGCCGTTACCAAGTTGTAGTGGCAATAGGAGAAATATCTAATTGGTTTGACAAAAATTTGTTTAAGAAGGACACTGTGTAAATCATACTTCACTATTGAGACACTTCAAATTATCACCACAGTTATCAAAGCGATTTTAAATGATCAAACCCTGACATATGTGTCTTCATACATCAATGACGAAGAGCCTTTGATATCATCTCACTGGTTATACAGAAGGAAAATAAACACAACTCTTTATCCACAATCAGACGTTCAAGATACAGCAAATATTGCAGAGTAAAATAAGAAATCTTGAAATATTAACACAACTACAGAGAAACATACTAGAAAAATTGTTTAGAATTGTTGGAAAAAGGAATATCTCATGAGAGAGCAATCAACACTTGTAATGTCGTTTATATTCAGGCAATGTTACCATAAGCAAATGGAAACTAACAATCGTTGAGGAACTAGTGGCATATCAGATCTGCAATAATGAGAACAAGCACAGGACACACACACGACCCATTTCTATTAAAACTGTAACCAATTAAAGTGAATGGACGAGCTAACGATTTTATGTTATTGTACTTTTGTTTGTCGTCCTCCGTACCTCAATGATGTTATCTTGGGCAGAATTTGAAATTATATAATATTAAATGATTAACTTGATCGACTGTATTTTAATATGTCGCCACTTTATATTAAAGCACTTCTGGAAAAGATTTTTTTACCAGTTTACAGATTACTAACACCAAAAAGATAGCTAAAGTTCTCATTGGATGATCTAAAAAAAAAAAAAACTTTAGCATCAATACAAGATAAATAAATGAAATCTATTCTTACTAGAAATTTTATTCTATATAAAACAATTATGAAAGACACTTATTAAGTTTTTAACCACATTAAATTCATGTGAAAGACTTTTGATGAATGAAATATCAAACCATCAATGAACAAAATCACTATAGCCAACAACTAATTAGTCATGTCAAATCATCAGCATATCATATTATCACATCAACTCTTATAAATCTTAAACAATATTTGTTCAAATTGATAAATGATAAATTAGATAAAACTATAAACCCCTTCATCCTACTTCTTCAACCAGTCTGTAATTCTGGTGCAAAGAATTAATTGTCTATATTAGTTTCAGTAAAATACAAACTAACAGGTGTATTTAGTCATTGTGTAAAACAAAATAAAACAATGTACCATTATGGAGGCTAACTTCTCACATTTTGCTTCAACTATCTCTTTATTACTTTATGAACTCTCTGGATTTTACCTATGTTCTGCATTAGCATTTTGTTATGCCAACATCTATTTTTGCTTTAATAAGATCTGACTAACATTGGTAAAACATTTAGCAAATTTTTAGTACATGTTTTGTTTTTTATAAAGTAAAGCATTCATTTCTTCATTTTTACATTGCATACCTTTTTGAACCTAATCTTTATAATTTTTCAAATGATTGCTTCTAAAAAACAAACATACATACCAATCCATAATTTTGATTTATTTTTGAACATTAAAAAAATATGATTGCAATAGCTTAGAACATCCTAAAAGCAAAATCATGATCGAAATTTGCTGATAGGGTCCAAAATGACACTATAGAATTGAGAAAATAAATCTGTTTTCTAAATTTCAAATTCCGGTTTGTATAAAATAATGTTAATGTTTTGTTTCTATTTCTTAAAAAATCTCAAATATTAGTTCTGTGAAATATGATTAGTCTTAATGATTGTTTATACTTCAACAAGTTTATTATATTAATAGAAATGAGAAAACGTGGAAAGTGTGAAAAAAGGGTAAAGTCTAAGAATTCAAATGCTTATACTAGTAAATCTTATATTTACTTCACCCAAAACAATAGCACTTCAAAAGGGCAAAAAATATTTTCATATCTATGCCAAAATCCTACAAGATATTATGCTTTCAGGATATCACAAACTTAACATTATTATGAAAAATTAAAGATTTGTTATGCAACACATACGGTATAATTCTAACATCAGGTAAACAAGCAATAACAAAGTTTAAAAGTGTTTCAGCGTCTATAATGAAATATTTTCTTTGGTTTGCATTAGTAGATTAAAAAACAAACATATAACATTTAGACAAAAAGTTTTGCCAAAATGTATGGTCTCTTATTTGCACACAAAAATTATTAACTCAACCATGACACTAATTATCATTATTAAATTGTTGCATTCTGAATATCATAATATATGTTTTATTTCTGTCAATCAACACCTGAACTCAGTGTTCAGCCTCACAATTATATACATAATTTAAATCTCTCCCTTTAGAGACATATTTATAAATCAAAGACACAGCTTAAATACTACAAGCCCTCAACAAAAATTGGAATATCTCTTACTTTAGTCACCTAATGGCATAGTTGTAATCTTATTAGATGGTTATGTTGCCTTATGTTTTAGGGAGTATTACCTTGACCCTAAAGCAAGAAACTGCACAATCAATATGGATCTTTCTATTTTTACATGTGTCAACAAATTTAAAGGAATTTCCCTTACATAGTGTTAGCATCAGGAAATCTCTTTACTGCACAAAGTTTTGTCTTCTTAAATTCTGTTATTTTAACCTTGACCTTTGACATAATAACCTTTGAATCAATAAGAACTTCCATATATTCAAGTACGTTTGCAGTCCCATATGCAGTATTTGATTGAGCACAACTTTTCTGCAAACATTGCCTTTCATTTAGTAACAATATTAAAAAAAATCAACAACATCAAATTGAGGGCATAATCCATTGACAAAAATACTCTTAAAAGATCTGAAATATTTAAAATTGAGTAAGCCATTTTTGTCTGTTGTAAATATGCACCATTTTCATTTCGAAAACTTACAAATTGCGAGAATAAAGACTAGCAATACTAACTTGTAAATGATGCCACAATATAATCAGTTATTAACGATTTTTTTTCCATGTAGAAAAATTATGAGTTGTATAAATTAACCTGAAAATATTTTTAACTCTAAATAATGTGCACACATTAAAAATTTGAATTTGATAAATAATTTTGACTTATTAGAAATCAAATACACAACCATTTCCTCCTCCTCAAAGGACAGTTTGTTCATGTATCATATTATGAATTCTTTAGTAGCCAAGACAGTTTGATAAATTAGAAAATTATGTAATTATAATGAGCAACTCTTTGATTCTTAAAACTGAGCAAGATATGTTATTGTTCAAAAGCAAACCTAATGAAAATAAAAATAAAAAGTAAAAAATTTGGTAATAAATAACTAAAACAAGAATATTTACATCTCCATTCTAAAATCATCTGCCAGCAGATATGTAGTTAATAATAACACAACTTCATTTTTTGTAAAAATAGATGGTTAAGAAATATTAATCAATATTAATAACATAGTGAAACGTGAGTGGTATAAAGTATACAGGAAAACCTTGAGGTAGCTGAAGCTATTATAAGACATTTATATTGATTGTTTGATCAAATTCTGTAAAATAACAAGATTATTCAAATTTACACGATTTGCTTTACAATATAAGTAATCACTTTAAGTGCAGGATCATTAATAAGTAACAAAAATTCATTAACAGATCTATGGTAAATACTGAGATAACAAAATAACAAAATCTGTGTCATCTGTAAATAACAAAATAACAAAGTTACAAAATCTGTGTCATTGTAGCACAGACAATATCAAGTTTCAGGAATTCATATGAGTATCACAACATTTGGATGAATCTTTTCAGTCTTTAAACAAAGTTGAAACTTCTCAGAATATCTGAACATTTGGAAAGTTTTGATCGCTGGCTGTACTACGTGTACTGCTACGTGAACTGCTCGGTCTAACCAGTCCTACTGTGCTTCCTGTTAAACTTTCATCGTCCATGGTCTCCCCTCTGAAGGACCCATCTGAAAACACAGAAACAATCAATCAAATATATTCTAATAAATGGAGAATGTGTCCTTGGGAAACAGGTGATGCTCCCATTTGCATAAAACATTGTAAAGGGACATAACTCAAGAATGATAAAAGTGATGCCACCCAAAATTTAACTTGAATTTAAATTTGATTTGTGTTTTGTGGTAATAAGCATCATGTATAGTTTCATAACATTTGGTTAGGCAAACTTGTTAGAGAATGGAAACCAATTTAGGGCAGTACTTCCATAAAGATGTACAAGGGGAACACTCAAGGCCCCCTCCACTATGGCTTTTTAGGTTTCTTAAATTGTAAATTTTATATTGATGAGCAGGCACATATTTGTGCTTTTCTCTCTGAATGAAAATTGACTACAGAAAATTTTATTTGATTTTAAACCCAAGTAATTTGAATGGTTCTGGCTGATAGTGTAGTCCTTTTTTTTGTCAAATGTCCTATACTTATTCTTATGTATCCTTTAATTCAAAGTAATTTCTACAGTATTACAGGTATGTTGTTCCCTTTCATAAGATATACAGTACTGTCTTTTATTCTCCATATCAGAATAATGATGATGGGAGTCTTTAACGACCTTGACTGGCTTTACAGCCCAGGAACAATCGGTGTCAATAATCTGTTCAATCATGCCATTTATACCCACCTTTCCCAATACCAATAGATTTTTTTATCAACTACTTACAGATATTGAGTCTCCTTTCATGCGTCATTAGATCTGCAGTACTTCCTGTTACACTTTCCATGTCAGAATCATCGGGTACAATACTGTTCCTAAAACTTAATTGTTTACCTGAAACATAGAGGAAAGAATACAGTCTAAACTATTAAATGTAAAAATCATAACTAAATTAGTTTAAATACTGTAAGGTTCTTTTATTTGTGGGTACACATTTAAGCATATCCTGAGGACCATATAATTTCAAAACCCAAAAGTGCATATTTCTTTTGATTTGTTATGTCTTAGGTATGAAATAATGATTGTCAAATAAATGAAATGGTCTGTCAGTTGTTAACAATAGAGTGTGGCTTTAGAAAGTAACACACTGTTCTTTTTACAAAGGAGATAATGTAACCATGCATAAAAAAGTTAAATCACAAAAATACTGAACTCTGAGGAAAATTTGAATGGCAAAGTCAAAAGGTCATACACATCAAACGAATAGACAATAACTGTCATATTCCTGATTTGGTACAGGCATTTTCTTATGTAGAAAATGATGGATTGAACCTGGATTTATATCTAAAAAGTGATGTTAACGGTATCAAATAAATTGATAAAGTGCTATTTTTTACTAACCTCTATGATGAGATGATTCTTTCTTATTGGACAGTTCATCATCTAACATGTCTGTCTGTTTGGAGGCAAAATGAATGAATACCTGAAATTATAATTAAATCACTAATGATAAATAACTCTTTATAATTTGGAGTGAAAAAGGATGATTTATAGAAGAAAAAATTGAAGAAAAAAAAATATTATTAGTGACATAAAGTATTACCTTAAACTTTATACATGGGGTCAGTAAATTCTAAAGCTTGAATTGCCATATCGAGTTTGCTGAACCCATAAAAATCGTATTAGGTCACTAACCAACTGTGTAATGAATTTATCTTACCAACTATCTTCACATGTGGTATTTAGACTAGTCTATGCCAACAATAACAACTTGTTTGTTTTTAATGTATTTTATGAATTTATTTCAATCGTTCGTCATCAATTTCTTAGTCTGTTGTAATCTTTAAGTTTAATCATTTATTTCTTTGTCTGTTGAAACCTTTCAGTTTTTATCTTGACACAGTGTTGTTTTTACAAAGTGATGTAACACTACTACTAACCATGTATTAAATAAACCACGCCTACTAACCACATATGAAAATACATGGTCTTAAAGTGGGTGCTTTCAACGAATTATATTCCTAGATAATATAATTCTTTGATTAGATATCTTATTTATTATTTTGATCATCAGGTTTTAAACTGAAATAAATCATATATATACTAATATGTCTCACAAATTAATTACTAACTTACCTGATCTAAGGTTGTCTGAGAAACAGAGTAGTCCTCTATATTGAGATTGTCCCTCACTGCCTCCATCTGACCAAATATACGCGACAATTTTATTTTGGAATTCAGTTGATACTGTAACATATTATTGTGCTCCTCTTTTAGCTCAGGATCCCCAAACACATTAGCCATAAAGTCTTTAACTGGTTCCAGTACAGGTACCTCACCAGCAACTCGAATTATCACAGTATAGCCATTACCAAATCTAAGATGGAAATTATACAAAACATCCATCATAATTAAGTTTTTTTCTGTAAAATTCTGTTTCCCCCTTACTGTGTGCACACCTAACTTCTTAATTTTTTTTATATATTGAAAAGATTTTTTTTTAATGGATAGAATCTTAAGTTCAATTTTTCAGAAAATGATTTTGAGTATAAAATATAAATATTGTGATAATAAAAATATGTCAACTTCCCCTAATAGTTTATGATCCTACTGATTCTAACATAATCGTATGTTTACCTATTTTTGAGATGTTGAGTACTTCCAATACACTTCAATCTACCATTGACCATGATTGCTAATCTGTTACATAAAGCCTCACATTCTTCCATGCTGTAAATATCAACAATACATTTACATGAATATTTAGTATAAAAAAACATACTATTCAAATGTCATAGCAAATCTTCAATATATATTAAAGTGAAGAAAATGGTTTTAGAGCCAATGCAGATTATTTTCATAAATTAATATTCATTTGATATCATTTTATTTTTTTCAAATAAAGCACAATTTTATATCGGAATTCTTGCGACTGTTGAAATTCATTCTTTTGAAGATCACAAAACTGACACACAACACCTGGTCTCACTTCTACATAAAATATCAATCTTGAATATTTATTTTTGATATTCTTACCTGTGTGATGTTAAAACCACTGATCTTCCATCCTTTACAATATTATTTATACAATTCCAAAGGAATCTCCTGGCATGAGGGTCCATTCCTGTTGTAGGTTCATCCTGAAATTTAAATGATCTTTTTGTACTGAATTACATGTAATTATACCTAATTCATAAATTGTTTTAAAATTTTGATATTTATTACAACTGATTCTATATATAAGATTAAGAAGATGTTGTATGATTGCCAATGAGAAAACTCTCCACAAGACACCAAATGACACAGGTATTATTATGTATCCTTAAAATTGAGAAAACGAATCTTTGTGTTGTGAAAAATGGCTCTGAAATTTTTGGTGTTTCAGTAAATAGAGAGCAGTTTCATAAATTCATTCAGCAGATAATCCAAACCATACTTAATAATGAGCTTGTAAAAGTAATAGGTGACCTTGTTAAAACTTATACATGTAAAAACTTACCATAAATATAACAGATGGATTACCAATCAGTGAAATGGCTGTTGACAGTTTTCTTTTATTTCCACCAGAATAATCACCAGACCTTTTATCTCCATACTGAATCAGTCCAAGTTTACGGATTCCCCATTCTGTTATCTGTAAAACAACATATGGGTATAACTTTTCATAAGTTTCCCTATTGCAATACATACTTATCCCATGATATTAGATACTTTTATTTTCTTGGTAAT
>CM034349.1:130040060-130067791 GCA_019925275.1 Mytilus edulis
GTTTTAGTTTGTTATTATTAATTTGCCTCATTATATCAAAACTGCATTGATTGTATAGATGAATATGTTCTAATAAAAACATAAGAATAATATGTGGCTTGGCAAAACTTACAAATTCTATAGCCTAGATTTCTGATTCTTCTGTGAATATTCTATATTCCTTGTTTAGTTAATTTCTATATTCCAATTTCAAACTTGGCAGAAGAAGAGAAAATATCAATTTCAAGTCTTTGGTTGGACTCATCAAAGGATAGTATCTCTATGAAACAGTCAGGGCAATTTATTGAGGATCTGGGCTTCAATTAATCTACACTGAAAATAAAGCTTGTATACATCCAACTATAGTAGCATTTAGAAGTGTCTTTCCTATATGTTTAACAAAACTACCTTGGTGAGGTTATCAATAATAAGAACATCATCCTTTGTTTGTTTGTTATCTATTCTTTTTCTCTCATTTGTAACATCAATGTCTTCATCAGCCAGAGATTTAAAATTAGGTTTGGAATTCCAGAAACAGCTCCAACTGAAAGTTAGCAAACAAAAAGGTTAGGAAATTTGAAATAATCTACAGAATTTAAGGTGGTACCAAACACCTTGTCTAAAATTAATTTTGCTTAAATAATTTTCATAAAATTTGGTCAAAATATTCACTTTGAACTTTGACGAAAAAGTGAAAACTTAAATAAAATACTTGAACCACTCACTTTATTGGAAAAATGAATTGGATATCTGGCAGTTTGACAAACACTAATTATGATCATCAAGAAGCTTAATATTTCCTTAACAATAAAACTTGATGAAAAATTAAGATGATTTTACAGAGTTATCTCCCTGTGGTATTATGTACCACCCTGAGATATTTTTCAAACTGAAATTAAATTTTGATGGGAACTATAAGTAGGTCTAGCAATAAACTAACAGAAAATGATTGTATTGATTAAGTGTCTAAGGAACATAAACTACAATACATATCACAGTCCACTATACTGCGCTTGCAGTTAATATCTATTTTAGGGGCCAATCCAGACATTCTAAAAAAGGGGGTGTTCCAACTACATGTCCCATGCAAATGCATTTATCGTTTTAAAACAAGAGTGCACACGCTGAAATGTCTCGCCTTCTTTACTAATCATTGATTTTATGTTGATAGTCCTAAGTATAAAGCTTTATTACAACTGTCACATAAACTTCACATTAACCAAGATAACTAAATAAAGGCCAATGAACCATGAGAATGAGGTCAATGTCAGATGAACCATGCCAGGCAGACATATACAGCTAACAATGCTTCCATACATGTACAACAATCATAGTTGACCTTTTACTTAGAGTTTAAGAAAAATAGACCAAATCACAAAAACTTAACACTGCATGATCAATGAACCGTGAAAATGAGATCAAGGTCAAAGAAAACCTGCGCCACTAACATATAGATCATAAAATATTTCTATACACCAAATATAGTTGACCTATGGCTTATAGTATTAGATGAAGAGACCAAAACTCAAAAACTTAGTTTTGACCACTGAACCATGAAAATGATGTCAAGGTCAGATGACATCTGCCCACTAGACATGTACAACTTACAATCATTCCATACAACAAATAAAGTAGATTTATTGCATAAAGTATGAGAACAACAGACCAAAACACAAAAACCTAACTATAACTACTGAACCATGAAAATGAGGTCAAGGTCAGATGACACCTGCCAGTTGGACATGTACACCTTACAGTCCTTCCATACACTGAATATTCTAGCCCTATTGCTTATAGTATCTGAGATATGGACTTGACCACCAAAACTTAACATTGTTCACTGATTCATGAAATGAGGTTGAGGTCAAGTGAAAACTGTCTGACGGGCATGAGGACCTTGCAAGGTACGCACATACCAAATATAATTATCCTATTACTTATAAGAGAGAATTCAACATTACAAAAAATCTGAACTTTTTTTTCAAGTGGTCACTAAACCATGAAAATAAGGTCAAGGACATTGGACATGTGACTGACGGAAACTTCGTAACATGAGGCATCTATATACAAAGTATGAAGCATCCAGGTCTTCCACTTTCTAAAATATAAAGCTTTAAGAAGTTAGATAACGCCGCCACCGCCGTATCACTATCCCTATGTCGAGCTTTCTGCAACACAAGTTGCAGGCTCGACAAAAAAGGAGTGTTCCAACCCCAGACCCCCCCCTCTCCCCTTGGATCTGCCACTGTATTACCAATCTTATGTCTACTGACACCTAAGCATTTCTTTTATGTATCAAACAACATGATTCCCAGCTAGATTGGTCATACATTTTTAAATAAAGTAGTTTTTATTAATGAACTTACCTTCTACTGAGGAAGAAGTTGTATTCTATCAGTAGATTTAGTGTAAAGAACAAAATACCAATACAGAACATGGATAACAAATTCCTTCCAACCTGGTCAAACAAAAATGGTGATTTCCATACCTTTTCATCTGTAATATATAATTAAATAAATTATAGTAACATAGAAATATTCATGGTCAACTGAAATTGAACTAACAATTTAACATTGATATTTTTTCCCTTACAGTAGAACCTTCCTGATCATAAGACAACTAACTTATCAGAAATGATATGGCTATAGAACATATCAATACAATTATCTGATGTATCAAACAAAATGTTCTTACTTAGCTACTATCTGAACTTACATGAGCCAGGACTGATTATATCAGAGTTATCTGCCCATAGCTGGTTACGAGACATGTCTGTCAAACCACGTCCTAGACAGTACTGAGGTAACAATAGGAAGGCCTTTTTCAATATAGCATTGACATTTTTCAGTTCCTGAAACATACAATAAAATATTCAATGAATGAATTAGTTGCATACCCGTAGCCAGGGTACCCTTGAAAACGAGTAAGCACTGTTAATAAGCAGAAATTAGCAATGACCTAACCAAACTAGACAAGGTCAGTGTTTAATATGAAAAAAACCCAAATCATTCAGATAAAAAATTATGAAAAGGTTTATAGTTGTTAATGTTTGTGTCATTTGGTCACTTGTGAAGAGTTGTATCATGGCAATAATACCACATCTTCTTTTTTTATTATAAATAACAACTTTTATCTTTCTAGAAGACTATTTGCATTTTTTGTTTACTTCAATCAAATTGTTTTCCAGTAGATTAAAAATTTTTAACACACACAATGTCAACTGAAGACAACAAAAGTCACCTTTAAGTTCCTCTTCATGTTTTTATGAATAATCATGCCAACCCCTAATTCTAAATTCACCCCTTTTTTGAAAATCTTATGAAAAAGTGTAGCTTTCAAATATGATCTTCTTTTCTGAAATATTTAAGTTTTAATGAATATTTGTGCCATGTTTGGTAATACTTTTTCATATAAATTTGGCAAAACAAAATTTTGAATAATTACTGATTGTTTGTATCCCCCCTTGTTCTAAAGAATGATTTTTGCCCAGTTTTTCATGTTAGGTCTATAAATAAATCACCTCATCATCTCTTTCCAGGAATTCTATAATAAATGTTGCCAAGGTAGATGTAGTTCCAAGGAAAATATTGACAGATGTCAGTACTACCATAGCTGTACTGGGGACACTGAAAAATCTTGTGAACGGATACATCAGAGGGGTCATGGCAAATCTGAAATACATAGCAAACTATTAGAGTAAATCAAAAGAGGTCTGAAATGTAACTAGCAATCATCAAATGACAGTGAATCAACATATAATCTTGAATTTAATCAAACTTTCGAAACTGAATCTTTCAGTACCAGTACTCACATTAAGATTCCATATAGAAGGTTTTTTTTTAACTGTAGTTAATAATCTTTGAATGAGGTTCATTTGACCACAGCAAGAAGTTTCCTTTGAAATCTTTTAGAATAATAAAAATAAATACAACCAATGATCATATATGCTATTCAATTAATTCAAATATAAAAAATGAGAAGTTGTAAGCGATTTCCACATCTATGAGGTTGTCAAAATGGAATTTAAAAAAATTGTATAACAGCAAATTGAGGTATACTTTGTATGACATCATAAGGTTAAAATATAACTTAACATTTATTATAAAGTTATCAAGTCATTTCTTTAAACACACAAGGATATTACAGTATACCACCCTTTCCGTAAAGGGGTGGTATAAAAATGCCAGTAGTAATGAGCTGCATTTATAATCTTATGAGGTCTAATGGAAAATGTTTTTTCTTACGGTAATTGAAGTTTATAGGAAAACTCTAAAACAAATTGGAGCACTGTGATCATCTATAATATTCTAGAAATAGTCTTGAAAATGTTTAAATCAGTAATATTTACCCATATAAGATCAACAATACAATGAGAACCTCTAGGTTTCCTGGTCCAACATACGACTTTGTTTGGAAACACATGAAGATGATAATACATAGAATAGACGGTATCATATAATTCACCTAAAACATGTAAAATAAAATTATACAAGTTAGAAAAAATGAATCAGCCATATGGATATTTAAGAGTAAAGAGTTCAAAGTGCACAACAACAAAGAATAAGGGTACTTCCTTTATTTTATTTTTCACAGTATTTGTTTTGAGTTGTCTTTTTATAGTATTTCTTTATATCAATATGATCTGCACTTGTATCCATGACGGTAAATTCAGAAATTATTGCAAGCATTTATTACGTTGTTTTTTTTAACATGACCACAATACAAGATTAACTATTACCATTTCAGAAAATATGCATACTGTTATGTGTATCCATTACCACAATGCGAGTTCATGTAATTGTGATTTTCACTAAGTCGCATTATTTGCATTTATAAAAACCTCACTATAAATTCTGAATTCATAGTATTCCATTCCTAATGATTTAACTTACCATATCCCATAGAAAGTTTGCCAGCCAGTAAATAAATGGATTGACACCACTAACAAATTGTAAATGTTTGGAGTTTGATGATCTTTCTTCTATCAACACCATGACAAAACTTGCAGGTATAAATGACATGGCAAATATCATACAGATTGCTATAGTCACATCTATAAAACTTTCTCGTCTACAAATAAATAGCAAAGTGTAAATAAACCAGTTATTGCTACATTTTTCCCATGTTCAGTTATAGCTTCCATAAAAATTCCAAATGCATCTTTCATTCCTGCCAACGCCCATGGGGGTTTTATGTGCAAGAGGGTTCTTATAGTCCTAAAAAACCTTCAAGGGTCATCATATGTATTTTAATGTTGTTTTTTGGCTTCTTCATACTGTTAAAAGCCAATAGCCATTGTAAAATTAACTGTTTTGTATAAAATTGTGACAAATTGCTCTTTCAAAATTTCCATTTGGGAACTCTCATAGGGGAAAATAGTGACAGTTGGCAGGTTTGATCTTTTTGTCCATAGTTACCATGATCTTTATTTATAATTCAGACCTGCCAACTATCCCGATTTTCGCGGTATCATCCCGATTTTCATCCCTCAACCCGAATCCCGATATCGGGATCGTAAAACAAGTCAAAAACCCGATTTTCACAAAATATACCCGAAAAAATTATTGGTTACCGATTTTGAAGTTTTTCTGATCAACTTTTAAAAATCTATAATTTTACCTGGGGACATATTATGACAAGTTTATATTAACCCTGTGCTATAATCAACGGTCACAACAGGTGTCATATTTTGTTGTTGCAAGTAATCGGATTACCTGATGGGTCATAACAATCCTCAAAATTAGTTAATATTTGTAAACAGAAATTCAGTCAGACGGCCTTTGATTTTTAACCATATTATCATATAAGCACAATTTGCAACGTTTACGGTAGTTCCATGACAAAATCATATTAACTAAAAGAGAACAGTGTAATGAACTCTTAAGAAAACATCGTTTATCTTGAAATCCATTTAATTTTTGAAATCAGACATGAGTCTGTTGATTTAAAATCGATGCCATTTTGTATACACTTCTACTGTATATAAGCCTCCGCCGGTAAGAGCACCTCTGAACACAAAGAAAGATAACTCAAATTTTATCCATTTTCTCATTAATACTGGCAGACTTAATAAAAATCTGAATTTATTTTTCTAACTTTAGGACATATAGGTTCATGTCTTTTGAGTCGTGGTCTTAAGACAAGCAGGTCTTTGGAGGGGGAAAGGGGGGTCTTCATTTTAAATCCTTCATTTTTTATTGTCATTTTTCTCTTTTCTTAAATTGTTTTGTCAATTTTAAAATAAGTACAAGAATCATGCAAATAAAAGAAATCAAGGCTTATAAGCTTATCATCAGTATACCAAAAGAAAAGATATGAGACTATTTTAAGAGTAAAAAACAGTGCACGCAGAAATGCCGCAAAAACTGTAACCCGTAAAAATCTGGTCGCGCACTAAATCCCCATGGGGATTTTCAAAAGTTGGCAGGTCTGATAATTTTATCTTAAATTGTATTACATCACAACTACATCCAAAAATATTAACAAAAAAATTAATCATTAAAATAGTTTGTTTGGAACATGCAAGTTCAATCTTTAAGAATAAGCTAGTTTGTTAAGTGAACATTAATACATGCTTACAGTGTTTCTCAGTAAATTGTTTGACAGTTGCATTCATGGGATAATTTACTGTTGTTATACCAAACTCTTCTGGATTCTGACCAGGACTCAGTCGGCTACGCAGAATAAGATTGTTCATCACATTCATGTAGGAGACAATGGCTGTCCAACCTTGTTATTGTACCATACCTAAAATTAATCATTAAGTAGTCATTAATTGCTAGCGTCTAAATAACAGAACTTAAACAGAAGAAAAATGAAAAGTCAGTGTCTTGGTTTAGAGATATAAGCAATGAAAATTTGAATAACAAGGATTTTATAAAGTTTTCAAGAATGTCTTTCATTAGACAAAGATAAAGGACCTAATAAAGGTACATGTGAATATAAAACATACTATCCTCTATACGTACATCAAGTTTGTTGCTAAATTTAACCTTAACCTGAGTAGATAACTGCTTATTTTTAAGTTAAAGGTCACTGATATCATACAACACATGTTTTCATGACCTTGAAATGTCTTACCTTGACAGTATCCTGTGTAACAGCATCTTCTAAAATGTCTTCAAGGTCATTAAAAAATTCTGATGAATTTGCTGATGTCTGAGTCAAATTATACAAAATGTCTTCAAATATTTCTCGTATTCTACTTGTGTTCAGTGCCAGGCTGATATTGTTGATATCTCCAAAAGAAAATCCACCATACCTAGTCAGAAAAGATGTGGATTGACAATAGTGAAATTATACAAATGAATGGAAGGATCATCAAACAAACAAAACGAAGGATAGAGAGACATACAGAGTGCTATATAATCCATTATCACAAGCAAAATAAAAAATAGTTTTCTCCCTTTTTTTCTTTATCAAGAATTAATAAAAACATAACAGTTTATCATGTAATGTATTTAAACATTTTGTACTCTAGTATGAAACACAGGTTAAAAAAGCGACTTTTTCTAAAATTGCTTTCTAGTTTAAAACTAGAGGCTCTCAAGAGCCTGTGTCGCTCACCTTGGTTTATGTGCTTATCAAACAATGGACACAGATAAATTCATAATAAAATTGTGTTTTGATTATGGTGATGTGTTTGTAGATCTTACTTTACTGAACATTCTTGTTGTTACAATTATGAACTTGGCCCAGTAATTACAGTGGAAAATATTTTCTAAAAGTCTACAAAAATTTATGAAAAATGTAATAAATTGACTATGAATGGCAATAACTCCTAAAGGAGTCAACTGACCATATCGGTCGTGTTGACTTATTTGTAGATCTTACTTTGCTGAACATTATTGCTGTTTACTGTTTATCTCTATCTATAATATTAAACAAGATAATAACCCAAAACAGCAAAATTTCCTTAAAATTTCCAATTCAGAGGCAGCAACCCAACAACAGGTTGTTCGATTCATCTGAAATTTGCCGGGCAGATAGATCTTGACCTGATAAACTAATAAACCCCATGTCAGATTTGCTCTAAATGCTTTGGATTTTGAGTTATAAGCCAAAAACTGCATTTTACCCCTATGTTCTATTTTTAGCCATGGCAGCCATCTTGGTTGGTTGACCAGGTCACTGGACACAATTTTAAACTAGATACCCCAATAATGATTGTGGCCAAGTTTTGTTTAATTTGGCCAAGAAGTTTAGAGGAAAAGATTTTTGTAAAAGATAACTAAGATTTACGAAAAATGGTTAAAAATTGACTATAAAAGGGCAATAACTCCTAAAGGGGTCAACTGACCATTTAGATCCTGTTGACTTATTTGTAAATCTTATTTTGCTGAACATTATTGCTGTTTACAGTTTATCTCTATCTATAATATTATTCAAGATAATAACCAAAAACAGCAAAATTTCCTTAAAATTACCAATTCAGGGGCAGCAACCCAACAACGGGTTGTTTGATTCATCTTAAAATTACAGGGCAGATAGATCTTCACCAGATAAACAATTTTACCCATCGTCAGATTTGCTCTATATGCTTTGGTTTTTGAGTTATAAGCAAAAAACTGCATTTTACCCCTATGTTCTATTTTAGCCATGGCGGCCATCTTGGATGATTGACCAGGTCACCGGACACAATTTTCAAACTAGATACCCAAGTGATGGTTGTGGCCAAGTTTTGTTTAATTTGGCCCAGTAGTTTCAGAGAAGAAGATTTTTGTATAAGTTAACCACGCCGGACGACGACGACGCTGGACGCAAAGTGATGGGAAAAGCTCACTTGGTCCTTCAGGTCAGGTGAGCTAAAAATAGTCACAACTTTCACACTCAAAATTTGTCTTATCTTACCTCCTTTTCTGGTACGGCTTCATTGTTTTGACTAACCAATCACTGATGTTACGACCAGTCATGTTATATAGATAGTCTGTTGTTGGTAGCAGTTTCTTTGGTGGTTCAGGACCTCCAGCACCTATAAAAAAATTACTTAAAATTCTTTTGCTTTTTTTCTCACTGTTTAAGAAGTTTCTTACTTTCACTTAGTTCTACCCGTCACTATTACAGCAGAAAATACACTAATTTCAAGGGATAAAAACTAAAATTATGCAGTTTTCTGTCATTATTTCCTTTGTGGAAACATTGTGCTCAAGCAAGAAAAAACAAAATAATTTCAAGAGAATCTTTATTGTAACAATTGACAAATCTAACTCAATATAAAGTTGTTTATTAGGTGTGCACACATACTTTTCCAATTTAATATATACCTAAAAGTTGATGAAAAACATATACATATTTGGATATAGTATGTTGCCAGGGTAACTTTTAGATCTACTAGAATACTAACAGTTCAAAAGTAAACATTCCTTAAATTTATTCTCATGAATTATTTACCTGGAGGACAAATTTGAAATCCACTAGAACAGTCACATTGTGGAAAGTCTATAGCATCATTACCAGTAAATCTGCCACCAGTTGACCATAAAGATTCATAACTATCTGCTTTACAGGAATAATCACTGCAAGAAATACAAAATAATTAATTGTATGTTTTCATAGTGCTTGACAATTGTAATAATTTTATAATTAGTATCCTATTCTACACTTAAATTTGTTTTCCAAGGTCATGTCCACTTGTCATATTTTTAAGAATGTTGACTTTATCTGTGTTTTAAATAACTTGCAATGCTGTAGCAGTGACTAGAAATAATAAGAGAGCTTTGACAAAGATCTTGATGTCAAACCTGTAGTTGAGGTCTGAAATAGTAATTTTTTGGCCAATACTAAAATATCAATGTGAATTGATAACATTGAAGAATCATGTTAACTGTATCATTGTTAAACCTTGAACTAGAATTTCCTATTTATGCTCTGAAAAAAGGCACTGGAAATATGCTTGACAAAATCAGCAACTTTGGTTCTCACTGCATGCTATTACCTGATCTGTTTAATCTTTGGATCCATACATCTATTGCCCATCCATGGTTTGGCAGTAATGTTTTTGTTAAGTCAGCACCAACACCATAGTCATTTCCATCATTGCTGCAAAATAAAAAAATATTAATTTAAAAATCACATGTAATTAAACTGTTAATTAGTAAAAAAAACAACCAAGGAGTTGCATACATTTTTCTAAAAAGTATACTACCAATATGCTTACACCATTAAAGAATGCATGTCCAAAGGGTATCGCCAAACAGGAAGTGATTGTTTAGTAGATCTGAAAATTGTTTACACAGTTTAACTCAATATATTATGTTCCCGATCAAATATCAAAAAGCTAAGAATTGTCTGATGAAAAATTGTATGCTTAAATTGTACTATAAGACATTGATTTCAGCAAACAGAAAGTAACAGTCTGTCATGTTCTAAAATCAGATTACACAGTTTTACTCAACATTATGAAGTTTAGAGGTTAGATGCAACGGACACATTTGACAGATGAACAGAGAGACGATCAAACAAGAACACAAAAGATGGACAAGGTTATTGCAATAAACCAACAACACCTTGAGTAGAGAGATATACACCTCGCTACATTGAAGACCTGTTCCTGACCTTCTGCTATTGTTTTTTCTATGGTCGGTTGTTGTCTCTTTGACACATTCCCCATTTCCATTCTTAATTGTAAGTAATAATATAAGCCTAACCTAAAGAAGTATATAGATTTGGTGCTCCTTTCTGTGGTGTATACATCCATGGCTGAAGTTCCAGTGGTGGTTCTCCAAATGATGGTGGTCTTATCTTTGCAAGGGCCATAGAAGCCAATATGAACAATGCTGGCATAATGATCTAAAAAAAAAATATAGTTCTGAAACAGATATACCATGCAATATAATAACAAAACTAAAATTGGTAACTAAATAAATATACTATTTAATGCTTGGGCTACTTATATGCACATTAGCATACATTTTTCAATAAAAACAAAATAGTCAGAGAAGTGAAAAATTATACGATTCCAAAATACTTTCTGAAGGTAGTTTCAATTAGCCATTTGTTTTGAATACATACTTTTGTAATGATTGAAAAACTAATAACAAATAACAAATTATTTATTACCTCAAAGAAGAATCCTTTTTTGCTACGTCTAAGTCTGTGGAACCTTTTGAAAAAGATAGCTTTGAACTGCTGAAGTTTGAGTCTAAATCCTGTATGTTTAACATGGTCCTTGTGGCTGAATCCGGTCTCAATACCCTTTTCACTAGTTGGAACTGATATTACAGATTCTGTGAAAATAGCGATTATTTAATATAGTTCAAGGACTGACTCTTTGCACACAAATCTCCATAAAGTTTCTTTTTAAAAAGATTATAAGGTAAAAAGTAAGCTGATATGAAATGTTAACAGTTCAAATACAATGTACTATTTCTGGGATATACCGGACCAACAATGATTTGATTTCTATACAAATATAACTTTCTGAATTTTCCTATTTTGATGAAACTGACAGTTTGATAATTCACACAGGAAAAACAACAATTATTTTTACTGTTTGCGAGACTGAATACTAAAATATGATTTCAGTTTTTTAAAATCACTTTTAAAAATCAAACTGCTAAACAAAAGCTTCTATAATAACTCCAAAGGTGTTCATATCACATACTATGAATATTATGTAATGTTCTAACTCTTTTACTGGACATAAAATCATGTTCATTTCATGCTTTGTCAATGTACTTGAATCCAAGCATTTCCAAACAACTTCAAAATCATTTAACAAGCTTTCAGGCAAAAAAAGATTGAAATGGTAATGTGCTTAGTGAAAGAGAAGGGAGAAAGGACGTTGACAAGGAAAATGTAAGAGAAATAATAGTTTACAAATAGGAATTATGCAGCATAACACATTTTATATAATTACAGGTCATAACGTTATAATAAAAAAAAAGTTTTTTTAAAGTAATATGATTATCATGTTATGAAAAGAAATAATATACAAAAATGCATGGAAAAATTATAAAAAAGATGAGGATCTGATCATTCACATTTTAAGAATTTAAATCCATTACCAAATTAGTCATGCATTGTTTTTTTCTGGTTTTGTTTAATACCTCATATCATCATTAAAATCATGAGGTAGATCATAACTTTAAACACCAACTTTACTAAATAAATAACATTCTTCATTGTTCTTGGCAATTCAAAAGCAAACATGCATAAAATAATTTTTGAAAAAAAACCAATTTGCTACCTCTTTGAAGAAGACATTTATCTGGAGAGTCCACTAGAACAAAAGTATTATCAATAAATAAACATAACAATCAAGTTTATAAGACTAATATTCAAAAGTTCTCGTTCAATTTTTTACAGACATGTGTATACCACATTGCCTCACATTCTCATTAAGAAAAAATTCACACACCTTATTAAATGGGCATTCAAAAAATCAGAATGTGAATATATATGTTCAAACTCTTTTAGGTCATTTTTTAATAGCAATAAACAAAAAAACTATGTTAATTGGACATGCTTTGATACTATATATGCCCTTGAATTTTTACTAGATAACATTTTTGTTCGCTTTGGGGATTCCGTATATCGTCAGATTATCGGAATTCCAATGGGGACTAACTGTGCACCACTTATTGCGGACCTCTTTTTGTATTGTTATGAGTTACAATTTATGACAAAAATAAGCAAAGACCCATCAAAACATCATCTGATAAACAAATTTAATAATACTTTTAGATATTTGGATGATATTTTGGCTCTCAATAATGACGACTTCAGTATGTATATTAATGAAATTTATCCTGGTGAACTTAATTTAAATAAAGCTAATACTAACAATGACCACTGCCCTTTCCTCGATCTTGATATCTATATCACTAACGGAAAGCTGAATACTAAAATTTATGATAAAAGGGATGATTTTTCATTTCCTATCGTTAATTATCCGTTTTTAGATGGTAACGTTCCCTTGTCACCATCTTACGGTGTTTATATATCTCAACTTGTACGATTCGCTCGTGTAAGTAACAATGTTTTAGATTTTAACGAGAGAAATTTATGTATTACTGAAAAATTATTACACCAGGGTTTTCGATATCACAAACTAGTCAAAACATTTACTAAATTTTATCATCGGTATAAAGACATCATTCGTAAATATAGCTCAACATGCAGACTTCTTATACGTTCAGGTATTTCACATCCAATTTTTTATGGAAATATTCTTTATAAAGCACAAAGGTGTCAGTATTCACCTCATAAACTTACAAAACCTTTGAATAGACTTATTAAGAAGGGATATAATTACGATACTGTTGTCAAGTCATTAAAGATTGCATATTTTGGCGTTAATATTGAGTCACTGATAAGGTCTTTGCGTCGGAACTAAACACATTTATTCTAAAAACAGTTGTTGGCATGACACGGGTTATGTTCTTCTCATATATGTTATGATGGTTTGATACTAAACCCCTAACGGGAAGGATTGTGCCTGATGTTCATATGATGAAATCATAATCTTTCAGTCAGTTTAATTGAAGTCTGGAGCTGGCATGTCAGTTAACTGCTAGTAGTCTGTTGTTATTTATGTATTATTGTCATTTTGTTTATTTTCTTTGGTTACATCTTCTGACATCAGACTCGGACTTCTCTTGAACTGAATTTTAATGTGCGTATTGTTATGCTTTTACTTTTCTACATTGGTTAGAGGTATAGGGGGAGGGTTGAGATCTCACAAACATGTTTAACCCCGCCGCATTTTTGCGCCTGTCCCAAGTCAGGAGCCTCTGGCCTTTGTTAGTCTTGTATTATTTAAATTTTAGTTTCTTGTGTACAATTTGGAAATTAGTATGGCGTTCATTATCACTGAACTAGTATATATTTGTTTAGGGGCCAGCTGAAGGACGCCTCCGGGTGCGGGAATTTCTCGCTACATTGAAGACCTGTTGGTGACCTTCTGCTGTTGTTTTTTTTATTTGGTCGGGTTGTTGTCTCTTTGACACATTCCCCATTTCCATTCTCAATTTTATTTTATTTTTAAAATTAGTAAACTTCAAAATTACGGTAAATGCTAACTAATGTGTAACTAATTTATGTGCTCTTTAGATATCAAAAAGTTTATTGAATCTATTAAATAGCAACAAGAGTTGTTCTTCAATAGTAATACTACATTCTGTCTTTTGGTGTGAAAAAAATCATCTGCCATTTTAATTTCTGCAACAAAACAATATGTTTACATAAATCATAAATTTCTATGACATAAGACATTGGACTGTAAATCAAAATATGATATACCTGTATCATCCATAAGTTCTTCTGAGTCTACCTTAGGGTTCTTTCCTTTTATTGCTAACATTTTCAAGAATGATTTCTTTTTCTTTCTTCTGAAGCTTAATCTAGTGACAGGTTTAGCAAATCTACCACCTGAAAATAAATTAGTTTTAAAAGTAATGTTGCTTCAAAACAATTTGTTTAACCCAATGATGCTAAGTTTTAGATTTTCTGTCCTACCTACAATAGTAGAGGGGCATCATGTTTTCTGGTTTGTGGCTCCATTCGTCCATTCGGTCGTTCCTTTGTCCGTCTGTGTGTCCGTTCAGGTTAAAGTTTTTGGTCAAGGTAGTTTTTGATGAAGCTGAAGTCCAATCAACTTGAAACTTAGTACACTTGTTGCTTATGATATGATCTTTATAATTTTAAAGCCAAATTAAGACTTTTGACCCCAATTTCATTGTCCACTAAACATAGAAAATGAAAGTGGGAGTTTCAGGTTAAAATTTTTGGTCAAGGTAGTTTTTGATAAAATTGAAGTCCAATCAACTTAAAACTTAGAACATATGTTTCTTATAGTATACTCTTTCTAATTTTAATGCTAAATTAGATTATTACCCAATTTCACGGTCCATGGAACATGGAAAAGGATAGTGCGAGTGGGGCATCCATGTACTTTGGACACATTCTTGTTCTATACTATACTCTGAGATACTACATTAGAAATTAAAATGAAATAGTTCCTCTCTCTCCTAGAGTTTTGCTATTATATTACCTTAAACTTGTCAGAAAATTTTCTTTTAAAAATATCAATTATCTGACATATTGAAATTCTACATCTATTGAAATAGTTAAGTCATAAAAATATCAATTAAAATGCTGCACCTCTTACAAAACTCAAGATATATAACTGACCAGGCCTTATATGCATACATAAAAATATAAGTCAATACATACTATCAGTTCCTTCCTCTAATTTCTTCCTTTTTGTTTCGTCATCCTGATCAACTCCAGTCTCATCAGCTACTCTCAAGAATACCTGTAAAATAAAACATCAACATTAAATACTAAAAGGAAACACTGCCTGATCATTAGGTTTACAGGCATTTCATTTTTATCCTTCTGTAGATTGATATGACATAAGCTATTTCAAGATATGCCCCTGTGATCTCTCCTTCTATTACACTGCATGTTAACTTAAGTTTTGCACGAATTTGCAAAAATATTTGTTTTTATTATTCTTCTACTGCATGCTTTTACAATTAAAATCCCTGTGATTTTATGTGCAAACGGGACCTTTTATATCCTTGATTCATACAAGGAAAAATTAGAGAAGACCCAATTTAAAAATTGAATGTTGTTGTCATTGTGACATTTACCATAAAATGCAGTGGCAGATGGCATACGTCATTGCGGCATATGCCGTGTATAGCATTGAAAGGGTTAAAATGGTCCAGTTTATAGAAAGTTTCAAAAGAGAAATGGAAGATACCAAATGTACATTCAAACTCATAGGTCAAAGTTAATGGACTAGGTGATTAGTATTCACAAACATTTATTTAATGACTTATCACAACTTGAGAATAAACTATCATTTGACTTACACCCACTTCATTTCAACTTTGGTGGATAATTGTCTCTTTTGCAATCATACCACATCTCCTTATTTTTATACTAACCTCTTCAAGGCTGGTATCTGATATACCAAAGCTGGATATCCCCATATCTTTATGACATCTTTCTAACTGTTTAAATAATTGTTCAAACTGTCCTGTATGAGCTGCCTCTGTTGGTAGTTGATAAGTCAGTTCTGTACTGCTCTCTTCAACAAGCTTGGCCTTCTTTACATATTTACCAATAAATTCTGTAGTTCTCTTTGTAGAAAATCCTTAAAAAGAAAATTTGAAAATAAATCTTTCAGAAATATATTTCGATTCTTTTTTTTTTTATCAAATATGAAAATCAATATTAAGCAACAATGTCCTGCAATTTTGATTGAAAAACAGATCAATTGTGAACACACTCCATTTTCAAGGATCAGAAAAAGCTCCCTCATTTCTTCTTCAAACATTCACTATAATGGATATCCTGTTTTCTATATTCCCTCCTTCTTTCTATTCTGATAACTGTATGAACCAATGAAATTTCTTCCCCAAATTTTTGGAGGTGTGTATCATTACAAGAAAATCCAAAGATCCAGAAAAGTAATCCAGAAAAGAAGGTCAAACAGCATTGTTAGATACTTGGAAGTGAAACATGGTCACTGGATTTCCATTTTAATCAGACTGGAGGGTCTTTTCTCATCCACTGACTTTTAATGGATAGTTGTGTCATTAGCAATCTTGCCAAATACTCTTAAAAGATCCATAATGAAGCAAAAATGTATTGCTATTTAGACAGAAAGATGACAAATATACAAAAGAGAAGGGGATTATATCAAATGAATTTTCAAACTCATAAACTGACGATAACTAACAATACCATGGCAAACAAAGACCAACAAAAAATACAACAACAATCTACAAAACATAAAATAAAAACTAAAAGGCTGAGCTACACATCATAATTATTAGAAAAAATACAGTGATTTAATTGAATAGTTTTGTTGGTGTTCTCTATAATAAACCTACCTGGTACCATAGTTGCACTTTCTGGAGGAGGAGTTGGAGGCTTAGATCCTCCACTGTCACTTTTGTCATCAGAATTGTCACCAAAACCTTCATCTTCTATTTCTGACAGCTTATTTACTACTGGCTATAATTTCATTAAAAATATATATATATTAGTAATTTACTACAAATATATGTCTAAAAGAGTACTAACCACAAGTCAAATAGAATAGATAACATTTTGATGTGAACTGGAAAATACCCCAATTAGGTCATCATTGCAATTGTATGGTAGACATACATTACTTGGATGGAGAGTTGTCTCATTGGCACTCATATCACAATTTCTTATATCTATTACAAGAGTGCACACACTGATATGTCTCGCCTTTTTTACTAATCATTAATATTATGCTGATAGTTCTTAATATAAAGCTTTATTACAACTGTTACATGAATTTAACATTCACCCAGAATACTAAAAATTGACCAATGAACCATGAAAATGAGGTCACGGTCAGATGAAAAATGTCAGGCAGGAATATACAGCTAACAATTCTTCCATATAACAAATATAGTTGACCTGTTGCTTATAGTTTAAGTAAAACAGACCAAAACACAAAAATTTAACACTGAGCAATGAACCTTTAAAATAAGGTCAAGGTCAAATTAAATCTGAGTGACTGAGTATGAAGCATCCAGGTTTTCCACCTTCTAAAATATAAACCTTTTAAGAAGTTAACTAACGCCGCCATAACCGCTGCTGTAGCCAACGATGGATCAGTATCCCCATGTCAAGCTTTCTGCGACAAAAGTAGCAGGCTCGACAAAAAAATATTGCAAAGCATTATACAATAATTTTTTTTGACAGCTGACATAAATAATAGCTGTACAGTGGTGTTTTATTTTCATTTCAAATATTTTCTTTATCATTGATACAAATTTACTGTTCTGTACAGATCTGCAAAATTCAATTTACCTTGACATCTACAGTTGTCCTAACACTTCCTCTAGATTGTGCTCTTGACTCCGGAAAGTCCATGTCGTCATCACTGTCCTCTTTGTCGTTGCCCTTGCCATCATCCTGTACTAAGGTCAGATAATATCCATTACCATACTGTGATTTCAGATAGAGGCTAGAACCACAACAGCATAGTTTACCTTGTGATATAATGGCAATTCTGTCACCAAGTACATCGGCTTCATCCATGTGATGTGTAGACAGGATAATTGTTCTCTCTGTAAACAGAAACAGTCATTTATGTAATACAATGCTAAGATGACAATGTGTTCTATGGATACAAGTATTGGGCAGTGGAAACAGAATTGATGACTGAAATTCTCTTTTTTTTTGTAATCATTTTTATTCAGATTTTCTGATTCCAACAACACAAAAATGTGTAAATATTCTGATTTAACGACAATAACTTCTATAATGAACTAAATGATGATTTCTGCTTAATTGACTTATAAATAGACCAAGGTTGTCTTGCTAAACTTGTTTGCCAATTTGAAACTACAAAGTAATCTACTAATCGATACACAGGATGAAATTAATGCATAAACATTTGTGGACTGTTTACAGATTTAACATTATAGAACTGAAAGCTGTTTTTTTTTTAAATTTATTTAAAATGAAGGCAAGTGACAAATCACATTTCAAATGAAGCTCACAAAAACTTGTTTCAAAAGATTATGACCATAGAGTAAAGAAATAGAACAAATTAAACTTCTTACTTTTCTTGAGTTTAAGTAAAATTTCCCAAATCTCTTTCCTGGCATATGGATCAATACCAGCTGTAGGCTCATCAAGAATAACTGTTTTGGCATTACCAACAAAGGCTATAGCTACAGAAAGCTTCCGCTTCATTCCACCTAAAAATAAAACAAAATTATTTACATATGGCTCAATCTAAAATGAAATTATATTCTTTAGTTCTTAATGTTAACAATGTAATGTATTGTAAATAAAGGTCAGATTTCTGTTAAATTCAAGTCTTACACAGAATATTGTAATTTTAACCAATCATATTTTCCCCTGTTCTGTTTAAACAATCATATGCTTAAGCAGTTATTTTTGACAACTAATTCAGGAACATCATCTTTTCTTGTTAGAACACTGTTATTCAGAATCTTAAGTTTATATGCAGTTGTATACTGTGTAATTATCTGTTTTCATGGGTAACAATTTTCAAGGATTGGGTAAACATTGTATTTTCACAGATATTTCATTTCATGATTTTGCCAAAGTCTGCATACAACTTACAAGCCTATCAAAAGTTTGTACTTGGTTGACCTTCGAACAAGAATAAGCACCCAGCAAATTCACATAAATTGGTATCCAATGATTAATAATGAATCCACAGTGCATTGTTTTCATTTTGATTGTGTAATTCTTTTTTCTCTAAATGCAAAATTCAATGAATATGGTATGGTCTTGCACTGGATGTTCTGGCCAATCAGACCACAGAACTATTAAACTGAACTTCAAACTCTTAGCTATTGTGATATGGTATGCTAATTTACAGACAATTCAAATGAGCAAAAGAGGACATATAAATGCTACATGTATGATGAAACACAATAATTATATTTACCAGAGAGTGATGAAGATAATTCCTTCTTTTTGTGTGGCAATCCAACGTCCTGAATCATTCTGACCATTTCACGTTTGACCTTCTCAGGTTCAAGGTTCTTCAAACGAGCATAAAACCATAGATGTTCTTCAACTGTTAGTCTATAATACAATAAAATTTATGTCAAAAAGATAAATTTAAATACATCATTCTTTTTATTTAAGATGGACGTTTAACCCCAGTGACAAATAAAATACATATATAGGTGGAGAACATGATGATATGAACTACTAGATTAACAAACTGAGCAGTAACATTACAGGGCTTGTTTACAAGCCAGGTGACAGTCTGCAGGAAGATATGTCACACTACCATAACCTATTATTCTTACTCCTAAATGCAACATGCCTAGTAGAAAATGAGCAAATTTCATCATAGGGTTGAACTGACCAGGCCCTGAATAACTATATTCAGCACTCGAGACAACTAGGCTCTAGGAATCTAAGATTATAGCCATTTGAATATTGGGTGTTAACGTCAAGGAAATATTGACAAATTCTAAGAAATTCTCTGGTCAATATATCATGATCACAGATACAGGCCAATAATTCTATACTTACTTGTCAAACAAGACATTGTGCTGAGGACACATGCCAAGACTGTCCCTGACAGCGTCCATCTCGGTCAGTATATTATGACCATAGATAAAGGCTGTGCCATCTGATGGAGGAAACAGTCCAGTCAGTATAGACCTGAAAAAATAAATAAACAGTACAGTTAGTACAGACCTCTAAAATAAATAAACAGTGCAGTTAGTACAGACCTCTAAAATAAATGTTTTTCAGCTTTTTTTTAATTTGTGTCAGAAAATATGACAATTTCTACAAAATATTTTCAATAACATTCCCAAAGTCAAGTCAAGAAATTGGTATAAGCTAAACAATTGACAGTTCAGCTATGGAAATTTTACCCATTTAATTTGGTAAAATCAAAAACAAAAGTGCCAGCAGTGCTTCCTGTAAACCAACTGATTTTAAAAAGTGATACATTTTCCTAGATAGAAAATAATTGGAATATAAATAGTCATGAATATGTCATATTTTGACCTTCTTACATATGAATACAGGTACACCAAAATGTAAGATTGTCAAAAAAATTGCCTCAAAATTTATAAGAAAGGGTTTCACATCCTCAAAAATATAGCTAGGCAATTATGTTGCATTACAGTATCAGGTATGGTAGAATGTGAAATAACATTTTATTCAAAAACAAAATATGAGATCATGTCTTTCGACTATATAAGTTTCTTTGGATATCTTTAGTTACCAATTGCAATACATTTTTTTTTAATACAAAGTATAAAAGTTATGAAAACAACTGTTCTGTGCTCCTTAACTTCTGAAAAAGTCATCAGATATCTTTTACAAATTAAAACTATCTTATGCACCACAAATAATAACTGAAAAAACTAACATTGTAGTTGTTTTGCCAGCTCCATTATGTCCCAGGAATGATGATATTTGTCCCTCATAAAAATTAATTGATAGACCATCCACTGCTACTTTATTTCCAGTTTTATAAACTTTTTTTAGATTTCTGATGGACACACCAACTTTTTTGTTCTTTGGCTCTTCTTCTACATTGGCATTACCTTGGATAAAAGAACAGAACATTGCTTTAGTTATTCATAAATCTACATTGCATTACCTTGGATAAAAGAACAGAGCATTGCTTTAGTTATTCATAAATCTACATTGGTATTACATTGGAGAAAAGAACAGGGCATTGTTTTAATCTTAACAGTCTTATTCTTACTAGATCTTATATTTCAATTTAATATTATACTATGAAAATTAATCTATCACATAGTTTTAAGGAAGTACCTAACACTACAAGGGGATAACTCTGTAAAATCAGCTAAACATTTTAATTACGTTGTGTTGTTAAGGGAATATTAAGCTTCTCAATGATCAAAATAAGTGTTTGTCAAACTGCTATATAACCAGTGTAAATTTTCTGATAAAACAATAGACCACTTTCGAGTTCATCCGTCACCGGCAAAAACTCGTCAATTATGCACGCCTTTATGACGTCATTTACCAGATAGAGGGGGTCGCCTGTATCCCTGCACTATTTACGTTCATCAAGCGTCTTAGTGATCGTCTTTGTGCAGGATAAACTAAAAATAATGGTTGCTCTGTAGGTACTTACTGACAATTCCCTAATGACATCAGTGTTGATTGTCAATTTTGAGAATTCAATTTGCCGAATAATTTTGTACAATATAGAATTATAGTTTTCCAACCACTCGCTCAACATTGGAAGGGAAGTGACGACGCCCCTAAACGCACAAATGACAGTGATAAAGGCGCATATAATTGACGAGTTTTTTCCAGTGACGGATGAACTCGAAAGTGGTCTATTGGTTAAAATATTTGAAATTTTTATATATTTGTCAAAGGGTCAAAGTAAATACTTTGTCAAAATTTTATGAAAATTAAACAAGCCAAATTAATTTTAGTTAAAGTGTTGGGTACCACCTTAATATAAGACTGGATCTCTCTGTGATGTTTTCAAGTTGTTTGACAGACAGTATAAAAATAGACATAAACAATCATGCTTATATAGAAAAGAAAATGTGGTATGATTGCCAATGAGTTCATATTCAATTTCTATCAGTACGATATTCAAACATTTGTAAAGATCAATTCACTACTTACCTTGACCTTTAAGTTCCATAGTTGACCCTTGATACATGTACTGGTCACTTCTTTCTTTGGATATGGAGGAGCCACACCAATATGACTTCAGGAAGGGGAAATAAAATTTCCTAGGAATTCCATATTGACCTTAAATTGATTTATAAAATATACATAAAATAATATTGTAAAATTTTTGGTTATGAGAAGGCCTAAATAAATTTAAGCCATGTATAGACATTTTAAAACATGTACGTCATAAAGGTCTGATTTTCAAAGATATACAATATTCAAAATATTTAAAAAAAAAACCAAACCAACAGGGTATACACATGAACATCTTTTGTTGCATTCAAATATCTAGTTACATAGGTGAAACTATATTTTACCTACTTCAAATGTACAATGGAGGAAAATGCAAGTTTTAAAAGTTATTGCAACTACAGAAAATGTTGTGATCAAATAATGCTATAAAATTTTAATAAAAATATCAAAATTTGGAAAACCTATCACATCATAATTTTTTCAATGATGAAAAAACCTCTCCAAAAATTAATTTCTGAATAACTTTATTACACAAAGATATAATGACTGCTTACCAGGGAAAACTGCTTCTATATACCAGTAAACAAACCATATATAATGGCGTCAACGATCATCATGATGATACAATTCAAACAACTGTAATTGTCATCAACAATAGGTGTATCTCCAATGTTACTCCATTGGATACCAATGGCTTGCTCCTCATACCTAGCCACATAACTACAGGCAAACCCAAAGGCCACACTGGACGACAGACCCTGTTATAAAGAAACACATCTGTCAATATCACTTATAACAATGCTACAGTACATGTTTAGGTATTTACTAATCAACAAATTTAACAAGGTCATGTTTTTCTTGGGCTGTTTATGACGTCTTTACACTAAATCCATTGTATGTTGGATGTATACAGATTGATTGCTTAGTCTTAGAAGCATGATGTTTATATTAGTTGTTAATGGCTTTGAACTAGCTGTCAGATAACTGCGAGTACTCCAAGATCTGTTCATTGTGTCTTTTTGTGTCGGGATGTATAAGTATCTGATGAGTTCAGCCTTTTTCAACTGATTTTTATAGTTCGTCCTTATGTTGTACTGTTATACCACTGTCCCAGGTTAGGGGAGGGTTGGGATCCCGCTAACATGTTTAACCCCGCCACATTATTTATGTATGTGCCTGTCCCAAGTCAGGAGCCTGTAATTCAGTGGTTGTCGTTTGTTTATGTGTTACATATTTGTTTTTCTTTCATTTTTTTACATTAATAAGGCCGTTAGTTTTCTCGTTTGAATTATTTTACATTGTCTTATCGGGGCCTTTTATAGCCGACTATATGCGGTATGTGCTTTGCTCATTGTTGAAGGCCATACAGTGACCTATAATTGTTAATGTTTGTGACATTTTGTTTTTTTGTGGATAGTTGTCTCATTGGCAATCATACCACATCTTCTTTTTTATAGGTACTAGCGAAGCCTAATCACAATTGGTTAAATGAGCAGGAACTATTTCATCCTATACCCTATTTGATACATTTAACATATGCTAGAATAAACTGGTTATAACTATGACCCTGATCCCACATCATAGTTGTCTAGCTAGATGTTTGTTGGTTATATGTGTCTTTGGGTACCTGTCGCATTGACTCATCTCAAAAATCAATACCAGAAGCCTTCTGGACCAATCATATTGAGGTATTTCCAAATATGCAAATAGTATAAGAATGAAGATATGATATTCCATTTACTTGCAGGGACACTTATTAATTAAATAAATTACAAATACGCTAGATAAAGAAAGTGGTTAACACATAATGGAATACATATTTTACTTACAGCTATACTTTTATGTGTACTTGTCATAACTTCCTCAAACTGAATACACAGGGGGTATATCAAATACAACATGAAGTACAGAAACCCAGCAACACACGCTGCAATGTTAGCTTTGGAGAAGAAAACACTGAAGAGGAAACATTGTGATATAGTTGCCACTGTGAATGCTGTTAACAGGAACAGGATTACTGAGGGGTCTGAATGTTCAAGAACTTTTCCAGCCTGAAATTATAAAAATAAACAAAAACTTTATTGAATGTATAAATTATGCTAATGCTATGAAGTAATCTGGGCTAGTTGACCCAATAATCTGCGCTGGTTGAACCATTGACGCCATTCTACAATTGCAACAGTCACTTTTCCGCTGTGGTGTCAGATATTTTCTATAATGACGTCAATGTTTTACAGAAGACCTTTGGGATATCCAGTAATGGCAGACAAATAGCGATAAGATGTAATATTTAATTTGACTAGCAGACGCTTCATCTTCTGAAGATAAATATTAATCAACACAATGTGAAAATTATTATGTTGAAAAGTCCTGGTATTGATTATATAGATTCATAGCAATAAAGAGTGTATTAATCGATATAATGACCTTAAGACTTTAGGATTCAGTGTTGTTTGGTTGCTGTCTTAACAATGAATACTCAACATTTCCTTTTATTTATGCTATTCTTACCTTCAAAATTATAACCATCAGTATTAGAGATATAAACATCACAATGAAGGCATCAATAAACCACGCCAGCCAGTGGACCCCATTACCTAATCCCATAATCTTCATTATTTCCTTCAGACGCATCTCTTTTTCATACACAATATTCTTACATATCATGGCAACAGACAGCACCCAGGCTAACACCAAGAATAATGGCAAAGTTCTGGATATGGCGAAGATAAATCTATAACAATAAAGATAAAGATAAAAATAATTATTTACACATGCTTAAGGTGGTACCTAACACTACAGGGAGATAACTCTGTAAAGTCAGTCAAACATTTTAATTACGTTGTGTTGTATAAAGAAATATTAAGCCTCTCAATGATCAAAATTAGTGTTTGTCAAACTGCTATATAACCAGTGTATTTTTTCTGACAAAACGCTTGGTTCAAACTTTTTGATTTTTTATATTTTTGTTTAAGGGTCAAGGTAAATACTCTGTCAACGAGCCAAATTAATTTTAGTGAAAGTGTTGGGTACCACCTTAACACTATTAAATGATTAAGATCTGCAATCTTCACAGGTTTGATGAACTACCGTAGGTGGGGCATAAAAACAGCAAAATTTCCTTAAAATTACCAATTCAGGGGCAGCAACCCAACAACGGGTTGTCTGATTCATCTGAAAATTTCAGGGCAGATGGTCAGAGTACACAGTTATTTGGTAGTGCATTTCTTTTAGACAATAAATGAAAATTAAAAAAATCCCACCTGCGCTTTCTCAATAATATTTTTACAGTGTGTTGTACTACTTTTGGGACAAATTATATCAAAATTATAGAAAACTTCATCAGCTCTAACTCAAAATATGGACAATTTTATGTTAAAGGGGTCTTGCAATCTTTTGACAGCTTCCGAAGTGCTAATTTTTTACCTTTTTCAGCTGGACCTTGTCACTACTTTACATTAATATTTATGATCCAATTTTTTTTACAGTGTCATTTGACCCCCTCCCCCCCCCCCCCCCCCAACTTGCTATATGAGGCATAAAACAGGGAGAAATAAATTTGGAAGGGGTATAACAAAAATTGACAAGTAACAGTCTGTCCTCACTAAGGACTATATTCGTGGGCAACGAAAATCAAAGGACGATAACTGTGTACTCGGACATAATAGGATAGAAAAAGTTGACCAATCTTAATAAAACTTGGTATGACTAAAGCTTAATATATTCTAAGACTGCTTACAAAGTTTCATAGCAATAGGATATATATTATAAACAATATGATTAAATCTATATTCAACTTTGTGTGTTAAATTTAGACGTTAAAATTGAGAAATTTCAACTATCAACATTTGGGTCTTTTAAAATTTAAATATTGCAAAAAAATACTTTCAAAATGCCTTAATATATAATATTTCATGTATTCAAAGCAATAGAGTACTCATTTGATATATCAGACTTAACATTATTATTCAAAAGTCAAATTTATATGAGCCTATGACTAACAAGAGGCTGTCACAACGACAGCAAACCGGATTTATTAGCATTTATTTGTGTCCTGGCAATATCACAAGAACCATTACTGATGATTGGTGAAAGTGAAAATTGTCAATATCAAATTTGACCTCTATTTTGTCATCAGTATCAACATATTAAAATTTGAAAAGCTTAGATTGAATGGTTTGTGAGTAAATGCAACATCGTGAATGGAAACACCATTTTACGATCTTTCAAGAACCATATCTCCTGAACGGTAAAAGTCAAAATCGTCATTATTGAACTTGACCTCTATTTTATCATCAGTAACAACATATTAAAATTTGAAAAGCTTTGGTTGAATGGTTCATGAGAAAATGCACGGACACGACTGGAAACACCATTTTTCAATCTTTCAAGAACCATAACTCCTGAACGGTAAAAGTCAAAATCGTCATTATTGAACTTGACCTCCATTTAGTCATCAGTAACAACATATTAAAATTTGGGAAGCTTTGGTAGAACAGTTCATGTGTAAATGCAGGGACACAACTGGAAACACCATTTTATGATCTTTCAAGAACCATAACTCCTGAACGGTAAAAGTCAAAATCGTCATTATTGCACTAGACCTCTATTTTGTCATCAGTAACAACATATTAAAATTTGAAAAGCTTTGGTTGAATGGTTCATGAGAAAATGCACGGACACGACTGGAAACACCATTTTTCAATCTTTCAAGAACCATAACTCCTGAACGGTAAAAGTCAAAATTGTCATTATTTAACTTGACCTTTATTTTGTCATCAGTAACAACATATTAAAATTTTGGAAGCTTTGGTAGAACAGTTCATGCGTAAATGCACGGACACGACTAGAAACGCCATTTTTCAATCTTTCAAGATCCATAACTCCTGAACGGTAAAAGTCAAAATCGCCATTATTGAACTTGATCTTCATTTAGTTGTCAGTAACAACATGTTAAAATTTTAAAAGCTTTGGTTGAACGGTTTATGAGTTAATGCACGGACAACATTTGATTGCCGCCCGCCCGCACGCCTGCCGAGCATCCCCAAATCAATAACCGACATTTTTGTCACAAAAATAAAAATCCAGTTAAAAATGCATATTGAAGCTATAGGAAATAAAAATTTGAGTCTTTTCTATAATTTCTACACTCAGGTGACATGATACAATAAATCTGAGCACAAAAAGGCTCTTACATTCAACTTTTTTAGCAGACAGTATGGTCTGATACAAAGATTTTTCACTTTTTAGTGAAAAACTTGCATGCAATTTTAGTCACAACAAGCTTATATTTGAACCACATGCTATCCTACAGAAGTAAAGAAAGATATTGTGTGAAATGAAACAGGTACAAAAGACATTGTTAAGTGCTTTTTATACAAATTTAGTGATATCTTTATTATGGGCTTCAACTTTTATGTGCCATGCTCCTCAAAATTTAACTTGATCCAAACAGGGCGTTAGACGAGGGTCATTTTTACAACATATATTGCTCATATTGTCTGAGATAATCTTTTTTCTGTAGATTTAGAGTTCACAAATGAGTAATACTACTGGATTAAAGCATAGAAACACAAAAATTGACACATAAAAACATGTCAGATAGA
>CM034349.1:130067891-130099238 GCA_019925275.1 Mytilus edulis
AAAATCTGTATCATATGCCGTATCATCCTGAGATACCAATATCAGGCCTGAGGGATGATATTGGTCGAGGGCATACCGCATGTGATACGGTTTTGTACATGTTTCATACACTTTATCATATATTTCAACAAGAGGGTACATATGAACTGCAGTCTGCTGTCTGATCCCTGCACCTGGGTTACCTTCATTTCTTCTTTTGTCTTGTTTTAAAAGCTTTGAAAAACTGCTCAATCACTCATCCAAGTAGTACTGTACCTGAGTTACCTTTCAATTTGCTCACTGTTGTTTAAAAAAAATATGTTTATTGTACTTTTTTGTGTGTTTTGTATGGTATTTCATTGATTTCTTTTTTGTTCTGCATTTCGTGTTTCAGAAATATTAAAACTCGACGTTTGTGACGTCACATTCCAAACAATGACGTCATTCAATAAATTTCGTCAAGCCTGAATGACTGTTTATTTTGGACCCATTTTGAGGGGGAAAAATTCTGAAGAAACTTGCATAAATTAAAACAGAGTTTATGTAAAATTGAAAAAAACCAAGTAGGGGTGTGACTTAGGTGCGATAAAAGGTAGGGGTGTGATAAAATTTTAAAGGGTGTGCATCAAAGTTGTGTGATATGGATTAAACAGCAGGATTTTTATCAAATATTCAAAACTGGTGTATTTACCACTAAATGTATGATAAATATATGTAAATATTTTAGATGATCATAGAAATAAAACAATAGTCTAAGGATGGGTTTTGGAACACAACTTAGAATACTCCTATGGAAGAACTTTACTATCAGAAAAAGACAGAAGGTAAGATTCTTTCCTTAAATAGTTTATACATGAAATACAATTTTTAAAGAATTTATTTGAATTAACACATGTCTTGCATGAGAGGGAAAACAAAAAATATAACAAGTTTACAGTTAAGTATACAGGTATTTGAACATCAAAGCATTATTTGGTATAACTTAGGTAAAAGTTGGTGAAGAACTTAGAATTCAATGTTAATTTTTCATATATATGTAATAGACTACATGTATGTGGGACCTAAAAGCTTCAACAGCCAAACATTTTGACTTAAATTTCTAATCAAATATACAAGAACTTTGAAAATAAATAGTTTTCTCAAAATTTACTTTTGAATCCCTTTAATTTTTGGACTTCTCTTTTACAAACCATATAGTAGTCGACATCACTGATTCATATAAATATGTAACGTTCAAGAATATTTATGTGCACAATCAACATTTGTGTAACTATGCACATGAAGAAAATGTAACTTAAATAAAGGAAAGGATAATAAGTTGATGTCCATTAGACAAAAATCTCTAAATTATCAGGAAATTAATATACCAAAAGAACACAGCTTTAATTGCTGTCTTCTTCTTGACAACATTGAAATGAAGGACCCTCTCAATAGTCCTATTTAATTGACTTATAATCAGTCTTTCTACATCTTTGAAGTACTTTATTTAACCTTGTTATGTAATTTTCCTAGAAATAAATGAATACATGTACATGTAAAACTGTATCAATGCCATGTTTCCTATAGTACAACAATTTCCCTCTAAATATTTTTTATCAGAATGTTCAATCAATTTCATTAGAGGAAAGTTATGAGGAAGTTTACAGATCTATATAAAACACAGAAATACAATGCATTGGCACTCACACCACATCTTCCTATATCTATGTATAATTTTAATTTTCTTTGACATCAGAACTAAATTATACGTAATACATTATGCTTCAGTTATTGAAGATCCATATTATTCAAAACACTAATAATATCTCCTACATTTGCATAATACATGTAGTTTTTTATACTCTCAGTTTTTTTCTTATATCATATTTTTTTTAATATAAAAAGCTGAGATCAGTATGATTACCAATGAGACAACTATCCACATAAGTGACCTACTAATAGTTTAAGAGGGTTTAAGCAATTATATTTAGTCACAATTAAACATTCAACAATGTGTGAAACTTAAATTGGTTTAAAAGACTCTTATTCTGTTTAACTCAAATTACATTCATATGCATATATATATATATACATATATATACACCTAGCTGTATATATACACATTTTTTGGCAGCTTGTCTAATTAAATAGTCGGTTTTGCCAGCTTATATAGAGTCTTGGATCAGTTAAAATTGTATATGAACCAAAAATGTAAACTTATCTTTTAACTTAATCAAATCAAATCAAATTATTTATTGGTGTAAAATCAAAGTTTGAATTGTAACCAAGGCTAACCTCTCAATATTAACACATATAATGTATAAAATTTAGTTAACAAATAACAGGCTATTATTTCAATTTGGAATTATTTTTAATTATGGAATTTGCATAATTTCTTGTGCCTGAATTTAGATTCCTTGAATTGTTAATTCTGTATTGTTTATAATGTTTTGAGTGGTTTCCATACCATGTATTTGTATGGATAGAATTAAGAAAATAATCACAAATTTGTATAAAGTTGTGGTAGTTTCTTTTCGACAAGATGAATTGAACAATTATTAAATTTGCTTTGAAAGAATATTAGAGTGTTTAACCCTTTTGTAATAAAATGATCCTTCTGGAACCCTGGAAAGGGAGCCAAAATATCCTTTTGGACAGTTTTGGCACCACAGAGCTGAGGGTTAAATTTTACTGAAAGATTCCATAATTTCTATTTCTAGACGGCCACAATGCAAACAGAAAAAAATAATGTGTATTAATTTGCCTAATACATTACAAAAATTTTAGAATACTTTATTTTTTTTTAAATGGGTAGTTGTAAAATTTTTCTACTTATGTATTTAGCTTTCCTCTTAAAAGTAAGACTTCATACCAGACTAATTGGTGACCTATAGTAACTGTTGTTAATTTCTGTGTCATTTGGTCTCTTTTGAGGAGTTGTCTCATTGGCAATTACACCACATCTTTTTTATATATTTATTTTTGAACATTAAAAGATATATTTTAATTTATTTGTTATATATTATATATTTTGAAATTATAGATTTTTCATACAACTATATTTAATAGAATAAAAAGAGATGTATTGTACATGTAATTACATCAATTGATGAGACTGCAAGCCAACACACAATGAAAGCATTTCACCAATAAAATAAAATCAATAAAAAATTTGGCATAAATGTTTCATACCATGAATACTAACATGACTAAATAATTGTAATTAAATATGTCCATTTAAATTGTTAAGAAATTTGTCTGACACTGAGTGTATTTGTACTCTATAACATGATTGTGTAACAGAATACATTTTCTAGGTAGAACGTTAACAAAGGAGAAGGCCACTATATAGAACATGTAGAACGATAGCTATATTTATTGATCCTCTTCAATAGCAATAGCCATGTGATATTCTATTGTGTATATCAATCCATGTCCTGTTATAATATAAGTAGATTTTGTTAAATTGATGTGCATCATCACATATTACGAAATATGTACATGTACTTATTAAACTTGTATGACATTGAATATTTAAATATATTTTAAATTTAACATGTTTAAGTACAAGTGTATTTAATTCTTGAGTGATACATATTTTCTCCTATTTTGTCCACTCATTTCAGTTAATATGATCATGATGATTATAACAGAGTTTTTAAGAGCAATATATAAATCAAAGTGCATTGTCAGCAGAATTTGGTTAAATTTAATTGAAAATACAAACATTGTCATATAAATGTAAATAAAGGAGTATGTTCGATAAGGTACTAAAATGGCCCCCTTTTTTAGCGTAAGTTTCAAATTCGGATTTATCGACTAATATCACGATAAATTACAGCTAATACATTGACTAGCTAGAATATAAACCATTTTGTTGAAAATTTTACGTTTCTGCGTTTAATTATGACGTCACAAGTTGAAGTTGAAATGGGTAAATTTCCATACATTATTGGACAGGAAACATAGAGCGCATACGTCGACAACAAATACCTTTTAAAATAATGTTTGTGAAGACATTTCACATGTCTTATTTGAATCTTAAGCTTGTCGACGCCTGCGCTCCATGTTTCCTGGTCCTTTATTTAGTTGAAATCTAGCTGATTTTGTCAAATTTCACCAAAATCCCTAATCTTGACCTTTTTTGGATGTAAAAATCAAAGTGTTAAAATTAAACTTTGACAAAAACAGTTCTGTTTAACTTTCTAGCATGCCTTTTAGGCAACTAAAAACATTTATTGTCTTGTAACTATGAACTTTATAATTGGGGCCAAATATGGCCCTTACCGAACTTACTCCTTTATGCAGGAATAACCAATGCATTGAACATGTTAAAGTCAAAGACAGTGTTTGTATACTCTTCAGCAACTTTCAGGAGTTATTCACTGGCTTAAGTTAAATAATAAGAGAGTTCCAAGATAGTTTTTGTTTCCAAGATTTACCCCCATCTACCATCATGACCATAGTAAGGGGCATTATGTTTTCTGGTCTCTCTAAAAAATGCCTCTGGTTTTCCATCTTATATCTGGTAAGGGAGTGTTTAGTCAAGTTATTACACTGTGATGTTTTGGAAAAATCAACATGTCTAATAATTAGTGCACTTACATTTTTATCTTGATGTGAACTTTTTTAATATTTATAAAGTCAATAAAGCTTGACCCTGATTGCACAAAAATGCTATAAATGAAGCGTCAAATTAGGTACATTTTCAGGATAAAATTCTGGTTTAAGTTTGCCATCAAGTTGTGATCGCATGGCCTTGAATCTCAGTACACGTTTATTTTAACTGTTAAACATCTTCAATTTTTGAAACTTTTTTCACATTTAGTCCTTTTTGCTCACTTTGTACATGTAACATATTGTAAATTTTCTTTGTAGTTTCGCTTGTTTGCTGAGATTGTATTTCCCTTAGCCTTGTTTTTGATTCTTGTGATAGTTAGAACACGACCAGATCTCAAAGTCAATCAACCAGAATGTAAGTAATTCTTCTGTCTATCATTTTAAATTAACCTGTTCTGGAAAAAGGGGAGGGGATGAACTTCTGATGTATTTAGAATTGTTCAGATTCAAAATATCAATAAACCTAATGAATTCATTTTTTGTTAAAATCAAACTAAGTTTAATTTTGGACCCTTTGGACCGTAATGTAACCAATTTGAAAAAGTTTAATTTTGGACCCCTTGGACCGTAATGTAAACCAATTTGAAAACAGTACCCAACATTATATACACAGTTGGATAATGCATATATCATGTCTTTATTATAATTTTTCTATTTGGTTATACCTATTCATATATATGGTGTAATTTTAAAATTCAGTCAAAACAGTTGTGGGGAGCTATATTTACTCAATTTATATTATACAGCACAAGAAATAATGCAGAAATATAACTTCTTTTTTTGAAAAATAAATCCAGAATAAGAATATTCAACAACATGTAGACCTGGTATTTATTACATGAATGTGTTAAATTTAAGATTGGAATTTATTATGCACTTTAAAGTACAACTCACTACCTGACAAACCTGCCAAGTTTCACGGTTTATGGGGATTTTCCCCCATGAGAAGTCTTGGCCAGACTATTAAAGTCCTTAATGACATAAACTAACTGCAAAAAAACTGGCATTCAAAGGAATAAAATTGCATTTAAGCACACATGCACTCGTTATTAACCATAGAATATTAGCTTATAAAACATTATTGACATGTAGAGGACATGCATTATGTTCTCTTGTTCTTAAAATACCCCATGGAGATTTTTTTTAAAAGTTAGCAGGTATATATACAAGTATTCTAAATTTATATGGTTCTTTTATTTTTGATGATTCAGAATCAGTCAAATTTTACCTGTAATTTATTTATATGAATATATTGGACATTTAACTGAAGACTTAAAAATACTGCTTGAGGGAATGTTTTACCTCAGGTGAAATATTGGACATTCTGTGGGAAAGTGTCTGGACCATAAAACACTAAACTGATATAATCTAAATTGAATTGTCATGAATTATGACATATAAAAATGTATAATATGAAATATACATGTAGTATGTTGCCATTTTGTAAAAGATGTTTTATAGATAATTTGATATTTTTCTATTGGTTTTTAAATTGCTACATTTTTAATAATTTAAAACTGATAATGAGATACAGTATTTCTTTCCTTGCATTTACACACATTGAATTGAACATAAAAAATAGCATTTTACTTATTGGCTAATAAAATTCGAAATGGAAATGGGGAATGTGTCAAAAAGACAACAACCTGACTATTAAGCAGAAAACATTTACATGTTTTACTGTACATTATAAGACATGTAGTTTAAGCATTTTAAAGAGTTACCCTTGTCCATCCATACCTACATTCCAAAATAATTTTCTGTTCTCTAACTTTAGTTTGCCTTAACCAAATATTATGAAAATTACAAAAAATGTATACACAATGCTTAGTACCATAGAACACAGATCAAGTTCAAATTTGGGTGGTGTCACTTTAACATAGTTCTTGGTTTATGCCCTTTGATAATGTTATATGCACAGAAGGGCATCATCTTTGTTCCATGGAGTTATTCTTTATTTTTTGTTGCTAATGTAAACTTATACTGAACTAGTTCTAAAGGAAAGGTGAAAGAACCAAAAGGGAGATTTAAACTCACAAGTCAAAAATAACTGTCAAAGCTATGACAAAAAAAAAGACCAACAGAAAAAAATAATACACAAAACACAACATAGAAAACTAAAAATGGAGCAACATAACCCCAACCTAAAACTGGGAATCTCATGTGCTCAGGAAGGGTAAGGAGATCCTGCTCCACATGTGGCATCTGTCATGTTGCTACTGTTAATGAGCAACCTGGTAATAAGTTTATTTGGGTAGATCACAGTATACCATGGGATTTTTGTCTCAAAGACATGTTTAATTTTCTATTTTGAAGGTCATTTTGATGGCAATGCTATGCCGAGTGCTGGCACTTGGCCCTTTCTACAATCGTTGATTTGTAATGCAGAGAACAGATGTTACCAGACTGTTACAGCTGATGAAGCTGCTGGTACAACAGCCACAGGAAATCCACAGGCTTTGTAAGTACTGTAAAGGAAAAAATCATGGCAATCTTTTTTTAATGAAAGACATGCGACTGAGTTAGTATGGAATAATAAGAACTCACTTTTTGAAATCAAGTACATATATTCATGTGTGCAAATTTTTTCTGAAATCTCATTAATTAATCTGACATGTTTGTCCTTTTATTGTAGACCTTTGCATTATGATTAGCTTTAAAACTTAGATAATTTAAATATCAATTTAAAGGTGATGTCAAAAACAAAAATAATTGAATATCTGAAAATTATATAATTACTTTTGAAATCTATTAAATTCAAAATTTTATACATGTTATTTTTACCAATTTTTTAATAAGTTTTAAATAATATGTAACATTGTTGCAATCAACACATAATCTTTATTTTGTAAATAAAAAAGACATGACATTTCTCATTTCCTAGGATAACAAGAATTTTGACAGATATAGGACAATTAGCAGATCCTGTACTTATACAGAACTTACTAAGAGATGGACAGATTATATTTAGAGTATTGGGCATGATCATAAATGGAACAGCAACAGGTTTGTACAGCTTCAATTTATAAGGAATAAGTAAAGTTTTCTTTCATCTTAAATAACTTAATGTTATGTGATCAAATATTTTCAAATGAGTCTTAACCCCTTGGAAATAAAAATTATATAGAAAAGTGTAAGCTCTCTAAAAAGCCTCCATTTCATGTGAAGTGTTTATGAAATTCATATTAGGAGTTTGTGTTAATTATGTCTTAAAAAAATGTTTGAATATTATTATCGATCTATTTTACAGGAACCCTATACTTTTGAAATGTAATTTATATTGAAATTGTATTGTAAAAATGTAATGCCTCGCACACATATATTTCTTGCTGGAATTTGTTTAAAGATTATATGTGCAAGCTTATGGAGGATTTGATCATCTAGCTGATCTACTACTTTTGCAAGAGTTATTGCCCTTATAATGTTATTTATGTTGTGTATTGTAGGGAGTATAAATCTGTAAAACATTTTAACCAATTCTACATTTGCAGGAATTATTTCCCCTTTAAATGTGGTTTATTGTCTATTGTAGGTGGTCTCAACCTAGGAAACCTAGTGACTAATCCTACAGACCTGAGGAACCAGATCATTAACAACAATATCAGTCTGTCTCCTGATGTGATAGATCAGTTACTTAATGCAACAATCAATCCAGCTGTAAGTCAATTACTTTGCTTGAACACAACACAACTCACAAAATATGTATTGATCAATTAGCCACATTATATGTAGTAACCAGTGACCACAATATACTATTATGTCATGAATGTAGAGACAAAAGCCACAATTTCAGGCACAATATAAATGATATATGTAGACACTAATAATAATATGTTCTATATATATAAAGTTGCATTACTATTAGTAAATATCAGTTCGATTTTCAATTTGTTTATTAATTATGTTCCAATTAACATTGATAGGAAAAGTCAAAGGAACCTTAAATTACTCTTTGACTTCATCCAGGTTGAGGTCAATTTTGGATGTGACCAATATGGTACATGGCAAATTGTTCCATGAGCATATTTTTTTTTGTAAAAATCAACAATTTCGAATTTGAAGTGGTTGATGTAAAAATTCTGTGAACCTGTATATTTTCATGACATTATATATAAATAAAAGAGTACGAAAATGCATTATTAACATAACCAACAAGACTTTTATCTGGTATTTACTGTCTAATTTTATCATGTCATTACATTTTAGCAAGGCAAAAAGCACAGTTATATTGTGAATAGTTTTCCTCAAGTTTAATTATATTTAAAATTGAAGAGGTAACACTCATCATTGCAGAATATTTTTTTTGACAATCAGAGTTTACAAAATAACAAAGTATTTTTGATTAAGGAATGTAAGTTGCATGTTTTCTTTTTTAATCAAATTCTTATAAGCAAGCAAGCAGTAACATTTTCTGGTGTTAAGATATGTCCTTTTTTCTATCATGTAGGCTCCAACTGGTGTATTGATTGACTTTGGAGAATGTCGACTGATACAAAACAACGGAACATCAGGTAGTTTGCCAAACACCAACACAACTGCTCAGGATCTACGTAGTCGTGTGTGTGATAGAAACTTAAATGAGACTATTATTCTCCCGACACAGTCTATATCAGATACAGTACAGGCACAGCTGTGTAATCTGACCCTTGTCCAGTTTGACCAGTTGTATGGATTACTTCTGTCAGCGCTCAACAATACAAGATCAAATGAAGAGGTATGAATATGATAGGGAGGTTCTATTTCTTATTGTAGAGGTAGTCCATGTGACTGTCATTATATAACTTTGTTTAAGTTTAGGCCATTTTACACATGTTTAAAGATTAGAGAGACCATCCTTTTAGTCTTGGTTTCCTTTTCTATGAGATGTTGTATTTATCTGAAATTTATAATAGATTTGAACTGTAAGAGATGTTGTATTTATCTGACATTTTTGGTAGAGTCAAACTGTAAGAGATGCTATATTAACTAAAATTAAAGGTTTATTACATTGTACTGGTAAGGATTGTTCCATAAAATCAAACAAAGGGCCAAAGGAAGACACTTTGAAATCTTTCAGTGGGTAAAATTGTTTTGGACAGTGAATGTATAAGACAAATTCTAAAATTGTGTCTATTGATTGTTTCTCCATGTTTTAAGTGCTTTCCGTGAATACCATGTATGTTTTAATGCAACAGCACAATGCAGAATCTATTTTGCAATATGAAATGCTCTTTGAGTGAGATATGAATTGATCTAAATAATCATACCAAATCATACAAAATGTATCATTTAAGACTCATCTATGAAAACAAGAATTGATTGATTGTTGGTTTCTAACATTCAATGGATAAAAACAAGAAAATATTAGGTATACAAATCACACACATAGTGAAAAGACATCCAGAAATCATTAATTTCTCAACAGTTGGCAGGCTTCTATACAGTATCATATGTAGAATGTTGTTCTGTTGTAGATAATAGACTATATAGAGAGGAATGGAGGACAAGAGTTACTATCTAATCCAGCAGAATTATTACAGTTAGTCAATGATGTAAGTTACTTAGATATTCTTATTTCTTATAAATATTATAAACATTTTAATGTTGTGTCGTTGTTCTCCTCTTATATTTAATGCGTTTCCCTCAGTTTTAGTCTGTTACCCAGATTTTTTTTTGTCCATGGGTTTATGAGTTTTGAACAGCAGTATACTACTGTTGCCTTTATTGAAACCAAAACTGTTTGAAGATTGATTGAATGTTCATGATCAATGCCACTTCCAGAGATCATGGCTATATCAAGGTGGCAAACTGTTATTGATGGAGATAAACACTAATCTATGATATGAAGATTTTTATGACTGTCAATGAAAGAGTAATTGGTCTTCATTGGATACACATTTTATAGAGACTATAACCTATTATGCCCCATCTATGATAGTAGAGGGGCATAATGTTTTCTGGTCTGTGCATCTGTCTGTTCATTTGTCCGTTCAACAGTCCGTTTGTCCCGCTTCAGATTAAAGTTTTTGGTCAGGGTAGTTTTTGATAAAGCTGAAGTCCAATTAACTTAAAACTAAGTACACTTGTTGTTTATGATGAGTACACTTGTTGTTTATGATGTGATCTTTCTAAGTGGAGAGCCAACTCAAACTTTTGACCCCAATTTCACGGCCCACTGAACATAGAAAATGAAGGTGGGAGTTTTAGGTTAAAGTTTTTGGTCAAGGTAGTTTTTGATGAAGTTGAAGTCCATGAGCATGCAACTTAGTACACATGTTCCCCATGGTATTATTTTTTAATTTTAATTCCAAATTAGATTTTTTACCCAATTTCATTGTCCATTGAACCTGGAAAATAATAATGCGAGTGATGTATATCATAAGTATAAGTAGATTGAAACAATAGTTCATTAATATTTCCATTTTATACTTGACAGTTCACGACCTTGTACCAGGATTACCAGAATGACAGAGATGTTATTGAAACTGTTGAAGGCCTTTTCAATCAGCTCCAGGGAACTGCAATGGGACAGACTGTCAATGGCACTGCCTTGGTCCAGAATTTGGTGTGTGGGCGAGGGGCAACCAAATGTAGACCTGGATATTATATAGCTGGAGCTAGTTGTCTCCCCTGTAAGATAGGAACATACCAGCCTAATGCTGATCAAGGATCCTGTATACAATGTGAAGATAACCTAAAGACTAATTCTACAGCCTCTACCAGTGAGAACGATTGTCAAGGTAGGTCTCATTATTTGGATATGTAATTGTAGCCAGAGAGGTTTTGTGAGAGGAATATTACTGAAAAAATATAGGAATTATAGGAATTGAAAACAGTTCTGTAGATTATACAGTTTTAGTTAGCTAAAAATTCAAAACGTATTATATATTACTTTAATTAGGCAATATTTAAACCTCTGTATACAATTTTCTTTAACAACACAAAATGAATATTTGAATAAGGAATAACAACTTTTCATACTAAAAAACATAAAGAATTAAAATTAAATCATATATTATGATACAATGGTAGCTTTTTAAGCACATTGTCTGACAAGTGTCATAGAAAGAAAAAGCGGGATAACTGATACAATAAACATCGATTCTATTTTATGTAGTGAATTGTGGAGCAGGACAGGAGGGAGATGATGATTGTTCCAGTTGTAAGTCAGGTTATTATAAACCATCAGCAGGGCTTTATCCATGTATGAAATGTCCTCAACACAGAACATCTAACCTGGCCAGGACACAATGTAATATCTGTAAGTACCAACAAAAAGTAACTACTCATATATATTTCTGTAATATACTTCCTATAAAATTTGGAAATTTGACCTTCAGAAATTAAATTATGAAGATATTAAATAAAAAAAATAACTAAGAAGAACCTGCTAAGATTATAATGCTTGAGAAATATGAATGATTTAATTTTCTATTTTTGGTGCTTTAATGCCACTTTCAAGCTCTGTATTTAGTCTATAAAACCACAGACCTTCGAAAGGAAAACCGATGATCCTAGTGAATTGAGATTGGCTTCAAGTGCACCAACACAAGCAGTGTTCAAACTCACAACCTCAGTGTTGACTGGCTAGTGATAACAGTAGTAACTACTTAGACCATTTGGCCGCTGAGGCCCAGAGAAATTGAATGCTCAAACTTCTAGAATAATAGTTCTGAGAGTCAAGAATTTCATGAAAATTTATTTAACGCGGATCTGTTGGATTTTATTCTTTACTTTAGTAAACTGTGCACCTGGATACAACATCAACAATGGCCAATGTATACAATGTTTGAAAGGATACTACCAAACTGGGTATAACATGACATCATGTACAGCATGTCCAGCCAACCATGACACACAAAATACAGCGTCCAGTAAATCTACAGATTGTCAAGGTAAGTAGTGTACAGCATGTTCAGCCAACCATGAGTCTCAAAGTACAGGTCTGTAATGATTTTATATGGGTATGTGTATGTATTATATTACCTGAATATAACAATTCTAGGTTTGAGTCATTTGTTGTCTATCAGGCCGCTCATCAATGTGGGGAAGTCCGATCATGATAACAACTAGGTAATGACTGCCAAATATACCGTGGGTAATCCCTGAATTCCTTCATATGACGTGGTTGTCTTTTGAATGTACATTGGTTATAATAAACCCTAGTATCTGTAGTTCTGAGTAGATCATATTCATAACAGGTCCAGTAAATCTTCAGATTGTCGGGGTAAGTCATGAACAGCATGTCAAGCCAACCATGACAGACAAAATGCAGGGTCCAGTGATTCTAAAGGGTGTCAGGGTAAGTCGGGTACAACATGCCCAGCCAACCATGACACACAGAATACAGGGTCCAATAAATCTAAAGATTGCCAGGATAAGTTATGAACTGCATGTCCAGCCAACCATGACACACAAAATGCATGATCCGGTGAATCTATAGATTGTCACTGGGTAAGTCAGGTAAAACATACCCAGCCAACCATGACACACAGAATACAGGGTACAATAAATCTAAAGATTGCCAGAATAAGTTATGAACAGTATGTCCAGCCAACCATGACACACAAAATGCAGAATCCAATGAATCTATAGATTGTCACTGGGTAAGTCAGGTAGAACATGCCCAGCCAACCATGACACACAGAATACAGGGTCCAATAAATCTAAAGATTGTCAGGATAAGTCAGGTGCTTCATGGTACAATCAACTATATAAAAAAACTAGGAAAACTTTAGTAAACATAAAGAATTCATACCCTTACCCAATACATGACATCAGCATTCTAGGCCCCAAATAATCAAGAAATGATGTCTAGCATACTGGTTGAAATAATTTATCGAGGGTGGTTTGATATAAACACTAAAATATATCCTTATCATGAGCATTGGGTATTGAAGGTGTATTCTCCTTGAAGAAAATGGAAAACTATAATATTGTTTTTGCTGTTTTTTTATCAAGCAAATTGTATTTAGGACTAAGAGCAAGCCTAGTAGTTCTAGAGTTAACATTGAACATTTTCAAAAAGACATGTTCACTTATGTACTGACCTTGTGCGTTTGCAGGTCAAATGCATACTCAGTATTTTCAATTAATGAAATTAAGATAAAGCATTATATAATAATATAATAATGATATTCATGTGTTTTTTGAAGCATTTACATGTTATTTTCCTTTAGTTCTGATGTATGTGATTTTTTTAAGAAATCTGCCCTGCTGGTACAGAGGGAGCCACTTGTAAGAAATGTGAGACAGATTACTACAAATCTACATCAGGAATTCAGGGGTGCATGAAGTGTCCAGAGGGTTTTACTGCAAGTGATGATAGATCTAAATGTATAAGTAAGTGTTAGTCATTGTCAGTAAACAAATATCAACTCTCTTACTTTATTACCTTTATAACTGCTGTTTCTGTTTTATATTCTGGTGAAAAAATAGTGTACATTTCCATTAGTTATATTTAAGGGGTTAGTTTAAATGTTTGATTCTTTTTAACATTTGTGTTGTCAAGACAACTCTCATCTGTTATAAATAACTGCTTTGTAAAAACTGTTATCTCATATATTTTTTAAATAGTTAAGTATTTTCAACACAATGTGACAAAACTCTTCTGATATTTCTACTAGTATACTAGAAGTTCAGTCTAGTGTTTCATATTACTTTATTCCAACATAGTAAATCTAGATGTTGACACAGACACAACCACTAATAGGGCAACAGAGAACTATCAGTGGTTTACAGAACAAATATGGTCCACAGAATCCTCTACAAAATCAACTTATAGTAAATGAAGTTTTAATAGAGGTTATGTCGGAAATAACAGAAATGTTAGAGGATAGCAATATTTCATTTAAGAAATTTGATTATAAAATGTTATTTGAGGTTTGGGTAGAAATGCAGAAACATGTTTAGTATTTACATGTCTGATATATTGCTATTCTCTTTTAAAAGATAGCTCTACCCTATTTGTTTTAAATACTTAATAACATGTAATGCTGAAAGGATCTAATTGGAAAGAAGAGGGAAAAGGGGTGAGAGGGGACAGGAGGTGTGAGCTCAAACAGAACAAAACAAAACCAAACATACTCATAAGATTCTTAGTGTAAACTTGAATATTCCTTTTGCTACTTCCTGTAATGCTTTATAATGAAGAAGTGAAGCTTGTTAACATTATACTTGATATTTTCCCTTTGACCTTGCATACTTAATCACATTCCTTTCAGTGTTGACATATACATACATAACAAGAACCTAGAATATTTTAATTGAGGATATAATTGTCCAGCAGACTTTTGGTTTAAAATGCTAACTTTTTCAAGCGGCTTCTATTGGAATAATAGTTCATAGTTCTATCAAACACTGTCTAAAGATGTATATAAATTCATGGTTTGTAATAATGTAATGCTTATGTTTAATATCAATACATTTTATAGTTAGATATTTGCACATTTTTATGCCCCACCTACAATAGTAGAGGGGCATTATGTTTTCTGGTCTGTGCCTCCGTTCGTCCGTTCGTTCGTCCGTTCATCCGTTCGTTCGTCCCGCTTCAGGTTAAAGTTTTTGGTCAAGGTAGTTTTTGATGAAGTTGAAGTCCAATCAACTTGAAACTTATTACACATGTTAACTATGATATGATCTTTCTAATTTTAATGCCAAATTAAAGTATTGACCCCAATTTCACGGTCCAGTGAACATGTAAAATGATAGTGCGAGTGGGGCATCCGTGTACTTTGGACACATTCTTGTTTTAGGTCTTTTACAATAAGATTTTGTTTTCCCCCAATTGCCTCTCCTGTCTGTATTATAGTTCCCATTGTTGTGGCCTGCATGGTATATAGATCATTTCTGGAATCATGTCTTTCACCAGAAAAGATCGTAAATTTCGCACCCCTTTTTGACGTCATTTACCAGATAGAAGGTCGCCTGTATCCCAGCTCTGTAAAACGTTTCCAGCACATTCATAATTGTCATTCTGTAGGGCAGTAAAGAAATAATTAATGTTCTGTAAGTACATAATGGTGATTGCTGTATGAATGAGGGAGTGTGACCATCCTTTTGGATTTTAATTACCCAAATATTTTATGCAGTATAAAGTAAAACTTCTTCATCCGTTTTTATTGGTCCTTATACATTTATGGATACTTTATGAAATTTTACATAAGTGTAGTTATTATTGTTTTTCAGTGGATTGCAAAGCCGGTTCATACATAGATGGCAATAAATGTTCTCCTTGTGGTTATAGCACATACCAGCCTAAACGTGGTCAGACATCTTGTTTGTCATGTGACTCCAACAAAAATACCACAGTCACTGGATCTGACAAAAAAGATGATTGTAAAGGTAAATAAAGATTTTTAAAAATAATTAAACCAAAAAATGCTAGCAAATAAAATATATACTGTGTTTAATACCACTTTTTTGCAGATTTCAAAGGTACTGCAGAACCATGGATTTAAATGTTAAAATTACTAATTTTCTGTAGGGCATGTATGCAGACTTTAGAAAAACCCGAAATGAAATATCCACGAAAGTTTAACTTTTCATCAATCCACAAAATTTGATACCTACGTAAATAAATGAATCCACAGTAAATAGTTTTGTTGGAAATAATCACAAATATTTTTATATTTTATGTGGTGAAGAAATGCACAATATGTATATTACCTTTTTAATAATACCCAGTTAACCAGCCAATGCTGAAATAGGAAGTCTTGGGTATCATGTTGAGAACAACTACGTTTTCTATAGCTACCTAGTATACAGTTTTAAGTGATTACAGTTCATTGAAAATAGTTCATCTTATAGACACATATATATGTTATCTATCTTTTTCAGTATTCTGTGGTCCAGGAGAGGAAGGGACAGACACATGTACTCCATGTAAAGACGACCATTATAAACCAACAGGTGGCAGGACAGCATGTTTACAATGTACAGGTCACATGACCTCTACTAAAAATGACAGAACTAAATGTACAGTTTGTAAGTATTCTCTTTACATATTTGAGATTTTACAGATACTTATACTCATTGACTTATTAATATTTAAGAATTGAATGTTTCTTTTTATAACTTCATCGGGGTGTAAAAGCATTGGCGCTTCATTCTTAAATTTAAGTTAAAACCCTATGAAGTTACAAAAAGAAGCATTCTATACTTATAATTACATTTTTAGCTAGGATCATGAAAACACGAATTTTATCATTTTTTAATTTAATTCACCTGTGCACTTTATTGTGGGACCTTGTGTTATCATGAATGATAAGTTTTATTGAGTATTAAGGAATAACATGTCATGTGTAGTTAGCCAATCAGAATAACATATTTTAATGAAACATACATCTTATGTAATTATTAGGATATGAATTGTGAAAATGTTCTTTAAAAAGCACACACTCTTATATAATTGTAAATTTAAAACATAGGTGAGGGGTCTCTTCCCATGTAATCAATGTATTTGAATATGTATTACAGTATATTGTGATCGTGGCTATTTCTATAATGCTGGAGACACTACCTGTAAACCTTGCCCTGAAGGAAATTATAAAAGTGATAGAGGAATGGCAAAGACATGTGATTCATGCAAACCTCGGTATGAGGTGATAGGCAACCCTGGAACTCAGTGTAAAAGTAAGTCTATGTTTCACACATGTCAGGCTTGCACAGCTTGTTATGAAGTGATGGGTAACCCTGGAACACAGTGTAAAAGTAAGTCTATGTTTCACACATGTCAGGCTTGCACAGCTTGTTATGAAGTGATAGGCAACCCTGGAACACAGTGTAAAAGTAAGTCTATGTTTCACACATGTCAGGCTTGCACAGCTTGTTATGAAGTGATAGGCAACCCTGGAACTCAGTGTAAAAGTAAGTCTATGTTTCACACATGTCAGGCTTGCACAGCTTGTTATGAAGTGATAGGCAACCCTGGAACTCAGTGTAAAAGTAAGTCTATGTTTCACACATTTCAGGCTTGCACAGCTTGTTATGAAGTGATAGGCAACCCTGGAACACAGTGTAAAAGTAAGTCTATGTTTCACACATGTCAGGCTTGCACAGCTTGTTATGAAGTGATAGGCAACCCTGGAACTCAGTGTAAAAGTAAGTCTATGTTTCACACATGTCAGGCTTGCACAGCTTGTTATGAAGTGATGGGCAACCCTGGAACACAGTGTAAAAGTAAGTCTATGTTTCACACATGTCAGGCTTGCACAGCTTGTTATGAAGTGATAGGCAACCCTGGAACTCAATGTAAAAGTAAGTACATATTTCATACAGATTTGACAAGTTTGTAATGAATAACACAAATGAATTAAAAACTGAAAGGGTATGTTTTACTACCTTAGTTTTGAGTTTCGTTGAATGGTAATAACCATGCGATTTAATGTATGTATCGGATATAATTTCTCTGATGAAAGGCAGTAGACTATCTGTTTATTGCTATTTTAGCGAAACCAATGAATTTGGCTTCTGATTGATCATGTTTTTAATCTATTTAACTGAGTTAATTCAGGCCCTTAGCCAGGAATTTGTCAAGGGGGGTTCGTTGGACTCACAAACTCGACTTTAACAGTCACAATTCAAACAGAACATTGACTTTAACAGTGCTTATTTGTTTTCAAGGGGGGGTTCGTCCAAACCCCCTCTGGCTACGGGTATGGTTATAATAATATCATTTTGAAAGTTGTGCTAATCTTTATGAAAATAAATGAGAATTTTGCCAATAACAACATTATGTATGCTGTCACATGACTTCATACCTTACTATCAATTGCTGCATTTGACAAATACTTTTTGCTACCATCTTGTCTTCCACCATTTAAGATATGATTTATCTTATTTACAGGAACTGTGTGTGCGGATTTGATCGATAATCTCAAGTCCAATAGTTTTGGTAATGCTATTTGGAAACAGTTAAAGCCTCTGGTGGAAGGAAAGATCCCATATGCACCAAATACAACAGCGATCAATGAAGTCATTAAATTGGTAAGTACAGGAATACATTGTTTTTCTAAGGTGAATATCAATAACTTGCTATGTAAAGAAGAGTACTAATGTGCGAAAATATATCTTAAAATTCATATTGTTTTTTCTTATAGGCAAACAAGACATTTGAAGACCTATTTAGTATTGTGGACCTGGCCAGATCATGGAGAGCAGAATCTGATGTTTTGTTCAACTTTCTTGAAACTAACCCAGAGATACAACTTCTTAGGGTGAGTAACAATATAATTATTAAGATTCTGGTTACACCACACTGTAAGACATTAAGACGTCATTAACAGTCCCATTAAAACATGACCTTGTGCAATGCCAAAATATAGGTATTGACAGATTGTACCATGAAAGTACATATATACAATATTTAGAATGGTTTTAATTTACTGATAACAAAATCAATATTTATACCAATTAAAACAATATTCAAAGATTTAAATAAATACAACGTTGAATAAGTAACTTTTAGAATAAGTTTATTCAAAAGATTGATAAGTTTATCAGGATCGTATCTTAATTTCTGGGCTTGGTTAGCAACATCATATTAAAATTTAGGATGTACTATTCTGATTGAAATAGGTTTTCTCTAGTACAGCCAAACTTGCAAACTAAATCTATGGAAGAATTTAGCAAAGTTTTTTTAAATAATTAATTTACTAAAGGTTTCAAGTTTAAGCTTATTTTCTTATTCAATTTGATAATACACACATCTTCGTTGACCTTTGTGACTGAACAACTTTAAAATTTCAAACCTCACTTAACCAAAGTATTTACTCAATTATTTTTATTTTGTCGTGACTTTATTTACAGGATTTCACTTGTTCTGAAGCATGTGATAACCTTTGGCATACACTAAGACAAACAGCTTGTAATGGAACACTACCAGGATTTAATATATCATCTGTCTTATCTGGACTTAATATTGGTGGATTTAACATTGGGTCCTTAATACCTGCTGGACTCTCTACAGGTGCAATGAATGACTTCTTGTCCACTATACCAGGATTTAACCAAAGTGGACTAACAGCCCTTTGTGATGTAGACCCAAACTACAGCCCCTGTGAGTCACTGTTTCAGTTTCTGTACAGTGGTTCAGATATTAACATATCCAACTATACATGGAAGGAAGCTTTAGAGAATGTTAACAGTGTACTAGAAATGGTTTCAGAATATGGAAAGGTAATCCAATTTGGATGTTATCAAATATGTATGGTTGAATTAAAACTTTGTCTCTTTAAGTAAAGAATATCTGTTACTAAAGCTTTAGTACATGATATCTGTTACTCAAGCTTTAGTACAGGATATTTGTTACTCAAGCTTTAGTACAGGATATCTGTTACTCAAGCTTTAGTACAGGATATCTGTTACTCAAGCCTTAGTACAGGATATCTGTTACTCAAGCTTTAGTACAGGATATCTGTTACTCAAGATTTAGTACAGGATATCTGTTACTCAAGCTTTAGTACAGGATATCTGTTACTCAAGCTTAAGTACAGGATATCTGTTACTCAAGCTTTAGTACAGGATATCTGTTGCTCAAGCTTAAGTACAGGATATCTGTTACTCAAGCTTTAGTACAAGGATATCTGTTACTCAAGCTTTAGTACAGGATATCTGTTACTCAAGCTTTAGTACAGGATATCTGTTACTCAAGCTTTAGTACAGGATATCTGTTACTCAAGCTTAAGTACAGGATATCTGTTACTCAAGCTTAAGTACAGGATATCTGTTACTCAAGCTTTAGTACAGGAATTTAGTACAGGATATCTGTTACTCAAGCTTTAGTACAGGATATCTGTTACTCAAGCTTTAGTACAGGATATCTGTTACTCAAGCGTTAGTACAGGATATCTGTTACTCAAGCTTTAGTACAGGATATCTGTTACTCAAGCGTTAGTACAGGATATCTGTTACTCAAGCTTTAGTACAGGATATCTGTTACTCAAGCTTTAGTACAAGGATATCTGTTACTCAAGCTTTAGTACAGGATATCTGTTACTCAAGCTTTAGTACAAGGATATCTGTTACTCAAGCTTTAGTACAAGGATATCTGTTACTCAAGCTTTAGTACAGGAATTTAGTACAGGATATCTGTTACTCAAGCTTTAGTACAGGATATCTGTTACTCAAGCTTTAGTACAGGATATCTGTTACTCAAGCGTTAGTACAGGATATCTGTTACTCAAGCTTAAGTACAAGGATATCTGTTACTCAAGCTTTAGTACAGGATATCTGTTACTCAAGCTTTAGTACAAGGATATCTGTTACTCAAGCTTAAGTACAAGGATATCTGTTACTCAAGCTTTAGTACAGGATATCTGTTACTCAAGCTTTAGTACAAGGATATCTGTTACTCAAGCTTTAGTACAGGATATCTGTTACTCAAGCTTTAGTACAAGGATATCTGTTACTCAAGCTTTAGTACAAGGATATCTGTTACTCAAGCTTTAGTACAGGAATTTAGTACAGGATATCTGTTACTCAAGCTTTAGTACAGGATATCTGTTACTCAAGCTTTAGTACAGGATATCTGTTACTCAAGCGTTAGTACAGGATATCTGTTACTCAAGCTTTAGTACAAGGATATCTGTTACTCAAGCTTTAGTACAGGATATCTGTTACTCAAGCTTTAGTACAAGGATATCTGTTACTCAAGCTTTAGTACAAGGATATCTGTTACTCAAGCTTTAGTACAGGAATTTAGTACAGGATATCTGTTACTCAAGCGTTAGTACAGGATATCTGTTACTCAAGCTTTAGTACAGGAATTTAGTACAGGATATCTGTTACTCAAGCTTTAGTACAGGATATCTGTTACTCAAGCTTTAGTACAGGATATCTGTTACTCAAGCGTTAGTACAGGATATCTGTTACTCAAGCTTTAGTACAGGATATCTGTTACTCAAGCTTTAGTACAGGAAATCTGTTACTCACTATGTGTTTTTCATGTACTCTCTTTATCAAATGTTCATGAAGAATAACCTCTTTGGTATTCAATTACTTACGGTTTATACTGCATCTCTTCTTCACCAAAAAATGTTCAGCTTTTGGGATATTCTTAGGTAGGGTAAAATTCCATCAAATAATCATTAAAAAAGATTAGTTGCAGTATGAACCATTTATGTGTATTCCAATATTTTTGCAAGTATTCACTTCTATTTAGATGAAAAGACCTATTTGAAAATAGTTAAAATCACAAGTACGTTGTAGATTATCAGGTATTCAACAGTTAAAAGTGAAACAAATCTTTGATTTTCTATCTAACTCAATTACATAAATGCAACACCATGTGTATTGACAATGTTTGATGAAAGCTGAACACAGACTAATTAATTAAATGTTTATATTCTGGTATTGTTTCAGTGCTTTGTATTTGACAAGTTTGAAGGATTTAAATCTGAGTATGAGTTGACATCAAGAGCATTACAGCTGATTAGTCAAAACAAATACTTTGGTGGTAAGTGTATAAACAGCTGATTGGTCAAAACAAATACTTTGGTGGTAAGTGCATAAACAGCTGATTGGTCAAAATAAATACTTTGGTGGTAAGTGTATAAACAGCTGATTGGTCAAAATAAATACTTTGGCGGTAAGTGTATAAACAGCTGATTGGTCAAAATAAATACTTTGGCAGTAAGTGTATAAACAGCTGATTGGTCAAAATAAATACTTTGGTGGTAAGTGTATAAAAAGCTGATTGGTCAGAATAAATACTTTGGGGGTAAGTGTATAAACAGCTGATTGGTCAAAACAAATACTTTGGCAGTAAGTGTATAAACAGCTGATTGGTCAAAACAAATACTTTGGTCGTAAGAGTGTAAACAGCTGATTGGTCAAAATAAATAATTTGGCGGTAAGTGTATAAACGGATGATGATTTATGAGTAATAAACAACACATTTTTCTCTTGTTAAAGTAATCATTTTCATGTTTTTCTAAAGGGATAGTTTTGAACAACTGATTGTTTGTAAGCACAAATTTAATGGGGAAGACTCTTTCATGGTCAGTTTAGGCGCAGTTCTTATTTCAAAAAGTAACAAATTTTCAAATTTATTCTATAAAATTTGACTTGGACTATCCAGTTTTATGATCTGATATGTTTAAATTTCAGTAATATTTGTGTATTACATATACTCCATGGCTAAATCTATAAATAAAACAAATGTAAATGTGTTGAATGTGATAGATGACAGATAATTATATTTCAAATAATGTGGGTTAATATTTATTGGTTGGACACCAATTTTTATGGGTTACATGTGTACAGGTGTCCCAGAAAAAAACAATAATTTAAGTTGTTTGGTTGTTGTCTCATTGATGTATACCATGTGTACCACAGATCTCTTTTTATTCATAATTATATTTTTTATTCAACAGCTATTGTGTTTGATAAAGAACATAAAAATGGACTTGAATCACATGTGAAATATTCCATCAGAATGAACCAGGATCGTGTTGATACAACAAACAAAATTCAAAATAGGTGGGTATAAAGTTATCAAGGTAACATCACTAACCTGGCTATAGTTAATATATCTTTTGTCTTTTGTATTGAGTACACTCAAAACTGAACTAGGTGGTCAACAGTTAACCGTACAATGAATTTATTGCAAACAGGACTTTTCTTGCCACGTTTTGTAGTGAAAAAAGCAATGATTAGAACAACATCAATAGATGACGTCACCATTAACAGTAGATGTGACTTCATGAACCCCCTATGAAATTTACTTCACCACATGATAGTTCATAATTTATATGTGGTGCTATACAATTAGATAGGTGTATTATATTTATTTTGGTCAGAACTTGAAATTATCCATTTGGAAAACGAGAATTAATTTTATATACTATAAAATGATGTAATACAAAATATTTAATAACACTAAACTGTCAGTGTTGCTTTCAATTTTTCACTGTGTTGAAATAAAGGAATAACATCCTTTCTGATAAAAATGTATATTTCTAGATACTGGCAACCAGGACCTAGAGCTACAGCTGGATTAGATACAAAATATGTAACATATGGGTTTGCCTATATACAGGATATGATTGACCATGCTATTATAAAAATCCAGACGTACAATACATCTGATGTAGGAGTTGTCACACAGATGTTTCCATATCCATGTTATATCCAAGATAAGTAAGTTATTATCTGTTACAGGTACTGGCGACCGGGACCAAGAACTTACTATAGATATCTCCGTTATGGCTTTGTTTTCTTACAAGACATGATAGACCATGCTATAGTTAAGAAACAAACAAACAACACATCAGATATTGGTGTGGTTCTACAACAGTTCCCTTACCCATGTTATATACAGGATAAGTGAGTAGCATATTGTTGTTTATTACAATATTGTATTATTAACAAGCTGTGATTCGTTAATAAATGTCATGTGTTTCAATAAATTATAAATATGGGGTTGCATAAAATAAAATTAATAAACTTAAATTGAAAAATAAACATGAAGTTTTTGTATAGCTTGAAATGAGTAAAAAAGGAAAATATGTGGATCTAGGATTTTCAAAAAAGGGGGAGAGGGCCACAAAAGCAACATTATGAGTGAGACAATCAATGCATTGACCATATGTACTTCTGTAAGGCCCACTCTTAAATCTAACTCTACCATGAACTGTTTTTTTTTTGTAGCTCCTTTTTATAATGACAGCAAATGAGAATTGAACAAAAATGTATATGTACATTACTCATTCTTGAAGGCAAATCACAGCTGTTGAATAATAAAATGTTGTAATACAACAGTTGTTGCCTTTTTAAAACGATTAAAACATGTATATATTAAAGTATAAAGTCTTTGGACTACCTCCTCAGTCAAGATTCTTTAATCAGTTTGATAAAACATGTATTCATCTCAACAAAAGGCTACAATTGTATATTATACACTATATTGTTTAGTAGTAGGCTAGTAAACTGCTGCTTGATAATATTGTTTTGAGAAGAGTGAGTATGTTTTACTTCCACCAAAGGGCCACTTCCTGTTAACTGATTGTTTGAAATTTTATAACACATCATTGTACATGACTTTAAAGCAATATTTGCATCCACTTTCCAGCCACTGCATGTTTGCTAATATTTTGAATTTAGAGCACTAATTATACAAGGAAATTTTTCATAAAAGTTACATTGGCTCGCACAGAAGATAACAATTCTGTTTTTTTTGTCAGTAGTTTGATTATGTTGAGTAAATAAACTAGAGGCTCTAAAGAGCCTGTGTTGCTCACCTTGGTCTATGTGAATATTAAACAAAGGAAGCAGATTGAAAATTGACTATAAAGGGCAATAACTCCTAAAGGGGTCAACTGACCATTTAGGTCATGCTGACTTATTTGTAAATCTTTCTTTACTGAACATTACAGTTTACCTCTATCTATAGTTATATTCAAGATAATAACCCAAAACAGCAAAATTTCCTTAAAATTACAAATTCAGGGCAGCAACCCAACATCAGGTTGTCCGATTCATCTGAAAATTTCAGGGCAGATAGATCTTGACCTGATAAACATTTTTACCGCGTGTCAGATTTGCTCTAAATGCTTTGTTTTTTGAGTTATAAGCTTAAAACTGCATTTTACCCCTATGTTCTATTCTTAGCCGTGGCAGCCATCTTGGTTAGTTGGCCGGGTCACTGGACACATTTTTTTAAACTAGATACCCTAAAGATGTTTGTGGCCATGTTTGGATTCATTTAGCCCAGTAGTTTCAGAGGAGAAGGTTTTTGTAAAAGCTAACTCAGATTTACGAAAAATGGTTAAAAATTGACTATAAAGGGCAATAACTCCTAAAAGGGTCAACTGACCATTTTGGTTGTGTTAACTTATTTGTAAATCTTACTTTGCTGAGCATTATTGCTGTTTACAGTTTATCCCTATCTGTAATAATATTCAAGATAATAACCAAAAACAGCAAAATTTCCTTAAAATTTACCAATTTAAGATTTACAAAAAAGTCAACATGACTGAAATGGTCGGTTGACCCCTTTAGGAGTTATTGCCCTTTATAGTCAATTTTTAACCATTTTTCGTAAATATAAGTAATCTTTTTCAAAAATCTTCTCCTCTGAAACAACTGGGCCAAATTAAACCAAACTTGGCCACAACTATCATTGGGGTATCTAGTGTTAAAAATGTTAGGCGTGACCCGCCCAACCAACCAAGATGGCTGCCAAAGCTAAAAATAGAACATAGGGGTAAAATGCAGTTTTTATGCCCCACCCCCACCTACGATAGTAGGTGGGCATTATGTTTTCTGGTCTGTGTGTCTGTTTGTCCGTTCGTCTGTTCGTCCGTTCGTCCGTCTGTCCCGCTTCAGGTTGAAGTTTTTGGTCAAGGTGGTTTTTGATGAAGTTGAAGTCAAATTGACTTCAAACTTGGTACACATGTTTATAACTCAAAAACCAAATCATTTAGAGCAAATCTGATATGGGGTAAAATTGTTCATCAGGTCGCAATCTATCTGGTCCGAGTACACAGTTATTGTCCTTTGATTTTCGTTGTCCGCGAATATAGTCCTTAGTGAGGACAGTGTGTTACTTGTCAATTTTTGTTATACCCCTTTAAAATTAGCACTTCGGAAGCTGTCAAAAGATTGCAAGACCCCTCTAACATAAAATTGTTCATATTTTGAGTTAGAGCTGATGAAGTTTTCTATAATTTTGATATAATTTGTCCCAAAAGTAGTACAACACACTGTAAAAATATTATTGAGAAAGCGCAGGTGGGATTTTTTTAATTTTCATTTATTGTCTAAAAGAAATGCACTACGAAATAACTGTGTACTTGGACCTAAGAGGTGAAATCCGGAAATATAGAATCTGTACTTTGGCAACTTCCCTGAATCATTTGATGGTGTCAATTTGTCAAATAGAATAAAACTAAAGGATTTAAACTTTTATTTGATAGAATTTCTGCAAAAATGACCAATTTTGGCATTATATGGTCAAAATAAGCATTTCATAGCTTTTTCAATTTTGATGCATAAGTGGCATTCTGACTTTCTATCTGACATGTTTTTATGTGTCAATTTTTGTGTTTCTATGCTTTAATCCAGTAGTATTACTCATTTGTGAACTCTAAATCTACAGAAAAAAGATTATCTCAGACAATATGAGCAATATATGTTGTAAAAATGACCCTCGTCTAACGCCCTGTTTGGATCAAGTTAAATTTTGAGGAGCATGGCACATAAAAGTTGAAGCCCATAATAAAGATATCACTAAATTTGTATAAAAAGCACTTAACAATGTCTTTTGTACCTGTTTCATTTCACACAATATCTTTCTTTACTTCTGTAGGATAGCATGTGGTTCAAATATAAGCTTGTTGTGACTAAAATTGCATGCAAGTTTTTCACTAAAAAGTGAAAAATCTTTGTATCAGACCATACTGTCTGCTAAAAAAGTTGAATGTAAGAGCCTTTTTGTGCTCAGATTTATTGTATCATGTCACCTGAGTGTAGAAATTATAGAAAAGACTCAAATTTTTATTTCCTATAGCTTCAATATGCATTTTTAACTGGATTTTTATTTTTGTGACAAAAATGTCGGTTATTGATTTGGGGATGCTCGGCAGGCGTGCGGGCGGGCGGCAATCAAATGTTGTCCGTGCATTAACTCATAAACCGTTCAACCAAAGCTTTTAAAATTTTAACATGTTGTTACTGACAACTAAATGAAGATCAAGTTCAATAATGGCGATTTTGACTTTTACCGTTCAGGAGTTATGGATCTTGAAAGATTGAAAAATGGCGTTTCTAGTCGTGTCCGTGCATTTACGCATGAACTGTTCTACCAAAGCTTCCAAAATTTTAATATGTTGTTACTGATGACAAAATAAAGGTCAAGTTAAATAATGACAATTTTGACTTTTACCGTTCAGGAGTTATGGTTCTTGAAAGATTGAAAAATGGTGTTTCCAGTCGTGTCCGTGCATTTTCTCATGAACCATTCAACCAAAGCTTTTCAAATTTTAATATGTTGTTACTGATGACAAAATAGAGGTCTAGTGCAATAATGACGATTTTGACTTTTACCGTTCAGGAGTTATGGTTCTTGAAAGATCATAAAATGGTGTTTCCAGTTGTGTCCCTGCATTTACACATGAACTGTTCTACCAAAGCTTCCCAAATTTTAATATGTTGTTACTGATGACTAAATGGAGGTCAAGTTCAATAATGACGATTTTGACTTTTACCGTTCAGGAGTTATGGTTCTTGAAAGATTGAAAAATGGTGTTTCCAGTCGTGTCCGTGCATTTTCTCATGAACCATTCAACCAAAGCTTTTCAAATTTTAATATGTTGTTACTGATGATAAAATAGAGGTCAAGTTCAATAATGACGATTTTGACTTTTACCGTTCAGGAGATATGGTTCTTGAAAGATCGTAAAATGGTGTTTCCATTCACGATGTTGCATTTACTCACAAACCATTCAATCTAAGCTTTTCAAATTTTAATATGTTGATACTGATGACAAAATAGAGGTCAAATTTGATATTGACAATTTTCACTTTCACCAATCATCAGTAATGGTTCTTGTGATATTGCCAGGACACAAATAAATGCTAATAAATCCGGTTTGCTGTCGTTGTGACAGCCTCTTGTTAGTCATAGGCTCATATAAATTTGACTTTTGAATAATAATGTTAAGTCTGATATATCAAATGAGTACTCTATTGCTTTGAATACATGAAATATTATATATTAAGGCATTTTGAAAGTATTTTTTTGCAATATTTAAATTTTAAAAGACCCAAATGTTGATAGTTGAAATTTCTCAATTTTAACGTCTAAATTTAACACACAAAGTTGAATATAGATTTAATCATATTGTTTATAATATATATCCTATTGCTATGAAACTTTGTAAGCAGTCTTAGAATATATTAAGCTTTAGTCATACCAAGTTTTATTAAGATTGGTCAACTTTTTCTATCCTATTATGTCCGAGTACACAGTTATCGTCCTTTGATTTTCGTTGCCCACGAATATAGTCCTTAGTGAGGACAGACTGTTACTTGTCAATTTTTGTTATACCCCTTCCAAATTTATTTCTCCCTGTTTTATGCCTCATATAGCAAGTTGGGGGGGGGGGGGGGGGAGGGGTCAAATGACACTGTAAAAAAAATTGGATCATAAATATTAATGTAAAGTAGTGACAAGGTCCAGCTGAAAAAGGTAAAAAATTAGCACTTCGGAAGCTGTCAAAAGATTGCAAGACCCCTTTAACATAAAATTGTCCATATTTTGAGTTAGAGCTGATGAAGTTTTCTATAATTTTGATATAATTTGTCCCAAAAGTAGTACAACACACTGTAAAAATATTATTGAGAAAGCGCAGGTGGGATTTTTTTAATTTTCATTTATTGTCTAAAAGAAATGCACTACCAAATAACTGTGTACTCTGACCATCTGCCCTGAAATTTTCAGATGAATCAGACAACCCGTTGTTGGGTTGCTGCCCCTGAATTGGTAATTTTAAGGAAATTTTGCTGTTTTTATGCCCCACCTACGGTAGTTCATCAAACCTGTGAAGATTGCAGATCTTAATCATTTAATAGTGTTAAGGTGGTACCCAACACTTTCACTAAAATTAATTTGGCTCGTTGACAGAGTATTTACCTTGACCCTTAAACAAAAATATAAAAAATCAAAAGTTTGAACCAAGCGTTTTGTCAGAAAAAATACACTGGTTATATAGCAGTTTGACAAACACTAATTTTGATCATTGAGAGGCTTAATATTTCTTTATACAACACAACGTAATTAAAATGTTTGACTGACTTTACAGAGTTATCTCCCTGTAGTGTTAGGTACCACCTTAAGCATGTGTAAATAATTATTTTTATCTTTATCTTTATTGTTATAGATTTATCTTCGCCATATCCAGAACTTTGCCATTATTCTTGGTGTTAGCCTGGGTGCTGTCTGTTGCCATGATATGTAAGAATATTGTGTATGAAAAAGAGATGCGTCTGAAGGAAATAATGAAGATTATGGGATTAGGTAATGGGGTCCACTGGCTGGCGTGGTTTATTGATGCCTTCATTGTGATGTTTATATCTCTAATACTGATGGTTATAATTTTGAAGGTAAGAATAGCATAAATAAAAGGAAATGTTGAGTATTCATTGTTAAGACAGCAACCAAACAACACTGAATCCTAAAGTCTTAAGGTCATTATATCGATTAATACACTCTTTATTGCTATGAATCTATATAATCAATACCAGGACTTTTCAACATAATAATTTTCACATTGTGTTGATTAATATTTATCTTCAGAAGATGAAGCGTCTGCTAGTCAAATTAAATATTACATCTTATCGCTATTTGTCTGCCATTACTGGATATCCCAAAGGTCTTCTGTAAAACATTGACGTCATTATAGAAAATATCTGACACCACAGCGGAAAAGTGACTGTTGCAATTGTAGAATGGCGTCAATGGTTCAACCAGCGCAGATTATTGGGTCAACTAGCCCAGATTACTTCATAGCATTAGCATAATTTATACATTCAATAAAGTTTTTGTTTATTTTTATAATTTCAGGCTGGAAAAGTTCTTGAACATTCAGACCCCTCAGTAATCCTGTTCCTGTTAACAGCATTCACAGTGGCAACTATATCACAATGTTTCCTCTTCAGTGTTTTCTTCTCCAAAGCTAACATTGCAGCGTGTGTTGCTGGGTTTCTGTACTTCATGTTGTATTTGATATACCCCCTGTGTATTCAGTTTGAGGAAGTTATGACAAGTACACATAAAAGTATAGCTGTAAGTAAAATATGTATTCCATTATGTGTTAACCACTTTCTTTATCTAGCGTATTTGTAATTTATTTAATTAATAAGTGTCCCTGCAAGTAAATGGAATATCATATCTTCATTCTTATACTATTTGCATATTTGGAAATACCTCAATATGATTGGTCCAGAAGGCTTCTGGTATTGATTTTTGAGATGAGTCAATGCGACAGGTACCCAAAGACACATATAACCAACAAACATCTAGCTAGACAACTATGATGTGGGATCAGGGTCATAGTTATAACCAGTTTATTCTAGCATATGTTAAATGTATCAAATAGGGTATAGGATGAAATAGTTCCTGCTCATTTAACCAATTGTGATTAGGCTTCGCTAGTACCTATAAAAAAGAAGATGTGGTATGATTGCCAATGAGACAACTATCCACAAAAAAACAAAATGTCACAAACATTAACAATTATAGGTCACTGTATGGCCTTCAACAATGAGCAAAGCACATACCGCATATAGTCGGCTATAAAAGGCCCCGATAAGACAATGTAAAATAATTCAAACGAGAAAACTAACGGCCTTATTAATGTAAAAAAATGAAAGAAAAACAAATATGTAACACATAAACAAACGACAACCACTGAATTACAGGCTCCTGACTTGGGACAGGCACATACATAAATAATGTGGCGGGGTTAAACATGTTAGCGGGATCCCAACCCTCCCCCTAACCTGGGACAGTGGTATAACAGTACAACATAAGGACGAACTATAAAAATCAGTTGAAAAAGGCTGAACTCATCAGATACTTATACATCCCGACACAAAAAGACACAATGAACAGATCTTGGAGTACTCGCAGTTATCTGACAGCTAGTTCAAAGCCATTAACAACTAATATAAACATCATGCTTCTAAGACTAAGCAATCAATCTGTATACATCCAACATACAATGGATTTAGTGTAAAGACGTCATAAACAGCCCAAGAAAAACATGACCTTGTTAAATTTGTTGATTA